>LPNX010629673.1:516058-557264 GCA_001517045.1 Pseudotsuga menziesii
TTACACTCACATCTGATCCTACGAGAACACATCTCTGTAGTCATATCAAAATGGCCCCCAGTCCTCCTCGACTGAGCTACCTGGTAATTGACCAGGCACCTCCACTCTCCTAGAGAATGGCAGTTGCCCTTACATCCGACCTGCGCGTCGGAATGGCCAACACTCACATCTGACATGGAAGGAACTAAATCCTTTAGCCATGAACAGAATGGTTCAGCCCTTATATCTGATCAAGTGGGAACACATCCCTCTGTCATATCAGAATGGCTATACAGTCCTGCACTGAATGATCCTGGTAACTGACCAGGTGCCTCCATTCCTAGAATGGCAATTGCCCTTACATCTGTCCTACTCGACAGAATGGCACAGCCCTTATATCTGTCCTCCTCAACAGAATGGCTCAGCCCTTATATCTGACCTCCTCGTCAGAATGGCTATAAATCTCATATCAGTCATGGAAGGAACCAATCCTCTCACCATGATGGAATGTCTCAGCCCTTACATCTGACCATGGAAGGAACCAATCCTCTCACCATCTCAGAATGGCTCTGGGTCTCAACACTGTCTCTGGGAGGAAGCCTCGATCTGGAGAACACCAAGTCTCTCTCTGAAGTACTCGAACTTCAGCCTAGCCAATGGCTTCATCAATACATCAGCTATCTGTTCCTCTGTCGCAACATACAGGAGCTTCACTACTCCTCTCTGCACCATATCCCTGATATAGTGATATTTGATCTCAATATGCTTCGACCTATCATGGAACACTGGATTCTCATACAACTTCACACAACTCTGGTTGTCACAGTGTATACAAGTAGCATCCAACTGGAGATCAAATATATCAGACAGTAGCTTCCACAGCCATACTGCCTCACAACTAGCTGAACAAGCTGCGACATACTCTTCTTCAGCTATACTCAGTGCCAGACAGGATTGCTTCCTGCTAAACCAAGAGATCACACTTGATCCCATACTGAAGCAACATCCTGAAGTACTTTTCCTATCGATGGCACTTCCTGCCCAATCTGAATCAACATAACCCTCTAGGTTAATCTTCTGATTCGCATCATACTCGAGCCCATAATCAATTGTACCCTTCAGGTACCTCAGAATATGCTTTGCAGCAATCAAGTGAACACTTCTCGGATCTGTCAAGTACTGGCTCAAGGTGTTCATAGCAAAGAAAATGTCTGGTCTCGTGTTCGGCAGGTACATCAATGACCCAATCATCTGACGATACATCGTAGCATTAACCGTCTCTGAAGAAGCATCACTCAATAGCTTTAGGTTCGATGCCATAGGTGTAGCCATGCAGTCCATCATCCTGAACCTCTTCAGGATCTCTACTGCATACTTCCCTTGTCCGAGGAAGATTCCATCTGTATTCTGCCACACCACCATACCTAGAACAATAGTGCATCGACACATAACAGGAGCATCACTGGTCTTCCACCTTCAACCTTGGATCAAAGGTTGGAATCCACTTTACTCTCAGTAAAGCCTAGAATCATCAGTAATTTTCCCATCCTGTTGTACCATGTCGAACCTCAGGATCTTCTGCAATCACTCCCTCTGAAGCGGAGCATCATACTCCCTCTGTCTTCCATACTCTATGCACTGAAACATTCTGTACTGGAGTGACAAGTAGTATCCATCTAGGATCACTGGATACTAAGATCCTCTATCTTGAACTTATTCAAAAGCTCATCTTGCACCCATCTGTGAGCTTGTCATCCTCCATCAACCTTGTAGCAAAGGTTAAGATATTCATCAAGCTCATCATTTATGTGTTATCCCATGGGTGTCTTCTGAACTCGTACAAGGCCTTCTTTCATTTGCACACATGGTTATGTATGCCATGTGACTTCACTTCTATTAGCTGTAAATATTTCTTCGTAGACTATGCCTTCTCTTTGTGAGAAGCCTCATGCTACAAATCTTGCTTTGTATCCCACGATGTTTCCATTTACTGCATGATGGAACTATGAACTTTTCTTTAGGTCTCGATACTACGCCTAGACATCATTCTTCTTGAACTGATCTTCCCTTTCTTCTTGGTGGCTGGAAGGTTCTGCATCAATGATGTCACTGCATTCGTCATATTATTCTTTGTCTTTGAACTGTCATCACTTGTTCTTTGGAATAAGTCTTCATTCTTCTTTGCTTTTTAGGCGATTATGTATGCGATCTTTCTTACAAGTCAAATGCAATTGTATGGTTAGAAACATTTCATAAGGAATATTTATACTGGCAAACACTTATGCATAAATATATGATCATGCAACTACTTTAGCCAATACAACATTCATCCATATCTCACTGAAACTTTCTAGATGCCTTCCATCTCTACCAGGACAACATTGAGATTGTGCACTAATCCAATATGTCAGCAAAGAGGTTTCATTCTAGATAAGTAGCAATGGAGAATTTGTATAGCACCATGAGCTACTTACCCATCCCATGCATATTAGTAGTATACTGTCATTAATGCAAACATGCATAATACAATAACTGAATATAAACAAATGCATAACAAAGAAATATCATGAAATGAAAATTGAATACTTATCTTTATTTGTTTCGTGGGTGGACTTCTTCTTGAGCCTTCGACTTCACCGTCTTCTTCATTCATGATATCATCATTTCTTATCCAAATGCTAGGGTGGATAAGAAGTTCTTCAAGAGTTGAGATCTTCATATTCCTCATCGATTGAGGGATCTTCTTTGGATGGTGAGAGACGGATCTTCAAATGCTCCCGTCTTATCTTCTCTTCTTATGGGTAGAGCTTCTTCTTTTTCCCAAACTTTGATGAAAGTAATCACTTCCTTCTGGAACACATTCCTTGAATGAATGAATTCCATGATCCTGGGAGGCCATTCAAGGTGGCCATCACCACTTCTGTATTCTTCACTTCTTCTTTTACCGCTTCAAGTTGTTCTTTGATTTGAGAGACTCTTATGGCTGCATGGTCTCTACATTTTGGATCTTTACATTCTTCAACTAGTTTCTTAAGGTCATATTCTGATTTTGTTCTTCCCTTCAAATAGTTTGAAATTCTGGAAGACTTTCAACAGCTTTGCTTGCAATAGGTAGTGCTCTGTAATGCACATGTGCAAGCCTTCTATGCCAAAGCTCATTTGGCTCTACCGTATCATGGATCAAGGCTTGTTCTGGATAGCCCTTCAATTTTTACAAGCCTCCTTCTTGTTCTCTAATCACTATCGCATCATCGATAGTCTTTCCTTTTAGCCATATGATGACTTGACCATCTATGAATGCAATCCGCATTACTTTTACATCAATGCTGAAATGGAGAGAAGGTTCTTCTTGAATCCTGGAACAAACAATACTTCTTTCATTGTTAGAGACTTACCAGAGTCTATCTTGTATGAAGATTCCCCACTACCTTTTATTGGATATTGGTAGTCATCTCCTAGTTTCACCTTGTGAGGTGATTCATGTAAAGGATTCCTTGAATCCTGTCATATGTTTGGAAGCCCCACTGTCTATAAGCCGATCATCACTTCCATGAGTAATGTTACCTGTGAGAGCTGATATCAGAACATATTCATCCTTGCTTGAATAATCTTCAATTTCATATCTGGATCTCTTTTCTGGATGGTTCATCATCCTCTGCAGCATGAGCATGATGTCTTCTTTGGCCTTGACCAAGTTCTTCTTGTGAAAGGCTTCTAACCTCGTCTCCCTCTGAAACTGGAACCTCCATACTCATGTGGGTGTCCAATCCAATTTCTTCAGAGAGATCAAATACTTCTATGCTTGGAAGTTGTCAACTTCACCAAGCTTATCATCAAGCTATTGTGATAGATCATATTGAAATGAGAACCTCAAATGGAAATAGCAAAGGATTAGATCTTACCGATTTGAGATGTCCGTCCTTGTCCCGGAGTTTGCTGATCTAGAGTTTGTCACATAAACCCTAATTTTCAAAACTTGGAATCTTTCAGATCTTATTGGATGAACAGATAGATCTCTTCAAATGGAGCTGTCCAATGTACTCCTTTTCTGAAAACAGTGGAGGGAAGCTCCTGAAACAGGAAGCCCTAATTTTCTGATTTCTTCTGCAGAAATTCCTGCTACTGTTTCCGTGATATCTCCGAAGTTACTGATCCTCTGTGTTTGAAATTTCTCACTGAGGTAATCCAGCATGTCTCTGATCCAACATAGTAGTTTTCATCAGAATTGGTTTCACCATTTTGGATTTATGATCCTTTTCCCAAGGTGACCTGTTACAGGATTGTTCAGAACAACGAAGTTATACGGCCTGCCACGTGTCACTGGTTCATATTCTAAGTCTTCTCTTCAGAACACAGAAATTAAAGTCCGTTACCTTTCTGGAACATCTTCAGGAATTCCATTTGGACCTCTGTATCCCAAGATATTTTAGATCTCCCCAGGTGTCCTGTTTATGGATGATTTCTGGAAGAGGCTGGAACCCTAACTTGTAGAGCTCATATCTCCCAGAATATAGCGAATCTGAGGCTGATATTTGGACAAAGTATTCATCATGATTTTATCTTTGTCCCCTGCAATTTTTAGCTTCTTATACTTTTCCAATATCGGAATAAAGTGACTGTACCAAAACTTATCAGTTTTAGTATTTAGGGTTTCTCTAACTAGGGGTCAAACTAGGGTTTGACTTTCCCAGAGATTTACCCAACCAAATTTCTTGATCCAGGTCTCTAAAATTAGTTTTTTATGAGGATAACAATCCTATGTTGGTCTCACTCAAAAAGTCCTCTTCTGCAGAAAGCCCTAATTTCCACATCGAAACTGAAAATGCTTGAAATTGAATTCCGCATCGACATAAAGATGCACCCTTCAATGGAGAGTCATCCTAGCATACTTTTGCTGAAAATATGTGGAGGAAGATCCAAAAAATAGGAAGCCCTAGTTCCTGTAGCTGCACAATGTCTTCTTCTCAGGTTAGCTCTGATACCATGTTAGTTTTTCAACATTTAAGCTAGCATTATGTTAAGATATTTTCACTGAGAGAACAACAAGCACTGCAATCACATAAGCATATCACAAGAGACAAGAGACACAAAGATTTTAGGAGGGGAAACCATAAATGGAGAAAACCCCTCAACTTCCTCTAAGATAGTATCACCACAAGATGTGATCCCAAAACAGTAAGATGACCTCCCAACACAACAACAGCCTTCTGTCTTCTGTCAAGCCAAAGTATTTCCTTCTCCAAGGGTGTGCCACACTTGAGAGAGCAAGTGATGTTAGTTACAAGTGATAAATAGAGAGACACACCCTCTCTATTTATATTAGTCCATTCACTTAAGTTTCCATTTCACACATAGGCTCAACCCTAATAATTACTACTCGAGCCTACACCTTAATTAGTGTATAATAACTCAAGTGCCCCGAAACAGAGGGGACTTACCTAATGACTTGACATGACATGATTACATTATTAATCCTTCCGATCGAAACATCGGGGTATGACCACATGACTCAAATGCATAATAGAAACATCTCGAAATAACCATCAGGTTACAATACATAGAATACATAGAAGAATACATTCCAAAGTTACATATACATCAACACTAGCATGATTAACAGAGGCTAGATGGTGAATATCAACTTGACTTGCAGAGGTTGAGTGCTTAAATACAATATGACCTACAGAGAGGCTGGATGGGTGCCCCTAGCATGAACTACAGAGGCTAGGTGGTGAGGTTCAACATGACTTGCAGAGGTTGAATGGGTGTCCCCTTTCTTATGTTCCTTCTTCCTATTCCTCCTTCTTTTACTCCTTTTAGACAGCCAGTTACTAGTATTAGTACTTTCACCGCATGAAGTAGAAGGAGGAGGAGAATCAACTACAGAAGAAGGGGAAATAGTGTTTTGATGCCCTTGATATAAGGATCTTACTTGAGAAGCATCAGGTGCATTTAGGACAGTTGGAGTGGAAAACAACCACACCGGTAGCCCTAGCGTGAATCCAGGTAGATTCAGGGTGGCCATCAAATGAACACCAACATTCCCCGTGAGAGGAATATTACAAGGAGTTCCCATCATGGGGATTTCTTGGTTGGTGTTTGAAGGGGTGTTAGCCATAGTTTCAAACCAGGAGACAAAGTCTAAGGTTGATAGGAAATGAAAATTACAAAGCGCACACCTAAAGGCACACTAAGAACAGACAAACCACACAGCACTCACTCAAAATTCCTAAAGCCAAATAGACAAACAGGTATAAGATATGCTTTCCAAAAGAAAGTTGATAGACAGTTACTTGGTGTCCCTATAGATGTTCTTAGGCACAAGAGGAGGAATCACCCACCTCCCTCCCACACCTTCTACCGGGGTTACCTTCCAAGTCCGTCCAAGGTCAACCAGAAATAGCCTTCCGGTGTACCTGTGTATGAACCCTAGATGTCAAAGAGACTAAAGGCTACCTTAACTATATTGACAGTTTGGGGGGACAGTCACAAGCCTGGTTCATACGCAGGGGCAGGGTAGCAAATCCCGAAACCCTGTATAAGACAGAATCCCCAGATGCGAAAAAACCTTGGTCTATGATTTGACAAGGAATCGAAGGGTTATCTCCTCAGTCCAAGTCTCCACGCGGCCTCGTGCTTAACTCTCGTTTGAGAGGAGCTTCCCAGATACAATTAACGTAGAAAAGGGTTTAACTAGTGATTGGCCAACTACGTCTGAAATTTTAACACCTGTGGAGAGTTAAAAATCCCTAATCCACAAGTATAGCCTGAGCTAGTTGGTGTATCACCCTATAAAATAAAACTTATTAATAATTTTTAAATTATATCGTTTATTTTAGGGGCTGTTTTTAGTCAGAGGGTAAATGGCATGAAACTTATGTGGTGTTTTGACTCAAAGTTGAAACAAAATGACTAAGAAAAGAGAAATGAAATGCAAAAAGAAAAAACTATTCTCTTTATTTTCAAATAGAAACTTGAAAGCCACAAAAGAACAAACTCTTTTATTTTTTATTTTTCAAAAAGAATGATATGCCATGTAATCTAGACTAAAAACCTAATCTACATGCATATAAAGCAAACATGTGTTTTTGTTCTTTTTCTTTTATAAATGCAAAATAAAAAACAGCCTAAATGCAAGCAAGTACTGTAAGCAAAGCAAATAGAAAACTACTCTACACCCCACAAACAAACCCTAGGTTTCCCTAAAGTTAGATATCAACCTCTCTTGAAAGGAAGGCTTACAAAGGTAAACAAGCCAACAACTTTGGAATGAAGAGACTGAGCAAGAAGACTGACATAACCAAAGGTTAAGAAGTCCCAAGTATCAATCTAAACCTACAAATAGAGGTTGCTCAGTACCTTGTCCAACAAGGTCAAGCCAAAGAAGGAGGTGAGGGGGAAAGCAACAAAAACAAGTATATGTTATTTTTATTTTTCTTTTATAAATGCAAAAGAAAAACTACCTACAAAATAAAAGAATGCAGATGACAAGAACAAAGCAAAAGGAACTTTGCTATACAACCACCAAACAAACACTAGAATGAACTAAAGTCAGTATAAACCCTACTTGGAAGGAAGGCTTGTACAAGAGACAAGTCAACTACTTTGGCATGGTGAATTTAACCAACAAAAGAAGAAGGAAACCATCACCAACAAGCTTCTGAATTTAGATAAAGATCACTGACATAGGCTGACCAGAAACATAAACCAAAAATCATGCCAAGCAAAGGAGGTGGGGGAAAGAGCAAAGAACAAACCCTAATGCTATAAAAATACTTACCACATAGATAAAGAACAACCAAAAGGGATGACACTAACTCCCTGGAGTCATGCACCTGCAGAGGACAGCAAAAGACCTACCAAACATCCCACAACAGTAGAAAGAACCACAAAAATGAGGAAAAACACTGTTTTAGGGGCACACGCGGGTTGTACTACTGACAGGTCGCGTGTCATACGTGGGTTGACAATACAGCACATGGGTTGTATAAATAGCAAGTCACGTATCATACGTGGGTTGACAGTATAGACAGTCACGTGTACCAAACCAGACACACAACTGTTCAGTTTGCAAGTCGCGTATGGGTGGAAAAACTCCCAAAAAAGGTCAAAAACTGCCTAAGGAAGGCAGGGGAAGTTTGCTATTAGAATTATAAAGTGTTGCTAAGTGGCAAGAAGGACTTGAAACAATGCAAAAGGATGAAAGAAATAGAGAGAAACTGCAAACAGACAAGGCTATCCCTAGCGGAGTCACCAGTTCTGTTGTAAAGGAAAGTATCCTATGGCTAGGGTTTAAGAGGCCATCAACGTACTGGGGTTGAAAGGTGGATGCAAATGGTTATGCAAGTATATATAAGCAAGTTTTAGAGATTAGAATGGTTCATACCTTAGACAAACGAATGTTGATCCAAGCATCCCTTCAATCCTCTTCTTGCTCCTCTTGCTCCTCTTGCTCCAAGAGACCTACAAAATGAATTAAACCTTCCTCAAACCATTATGACCACATATAAAGAAATGATAATAAAAGAAAAATGAAATAATAATCTGATTAACATCATAATATGATCATAAAAAGAGATTCAATCACACATTGAACAATAATTTGGGAAGAAGAAGAACATCACATCTTTATTAATCTTGAAAACAAGTACAAGTATACCTTCTCTTCAAGTTCGACACCTCACGAAACCTTGATCTGGTTCTGTTGCTTCTCTTCTCCAAGGAACTCAGCCTCCAAGCTCAGCAACACAAGGGGATGATCGCCAGGGCAAAGGTGTGGGCAAAGAGAGCTCCAAATCCTCCAGCATAACAATGCAAATATTCAAGTCCCCACTCATGGACCTCCCTACCTCTATTTATATGCTTAAGGAAGAGTTAGGGGCGAAGACAAAGTAGTTACAACTGAAGGAGCCGGTTGCATAACTAACCAAACTACTCGAATTTCAAAAGACATTCTTTTTGACAATTTTAAGAGGCATACGCGGGTTGCAGAAATAATAGTCGCATACACGAGGAATACACGTGGGTTTCCAATACAGAAAGTCACGTATATATAGCAACTCGCGTACGTACGCGGGTATAATAGAGAGAAAGTCACGTACGTATGCGGGTTTGCCCGAAGGCAACTCACGTACAGACAAAATACTCATTTTAGGGTATTTCTAGGCATTTTTCAGACTTTGGTGTCTTTTGGAAGGTTTTAGCTAATAGAAATATATTTCCAACGGTGTAGAGATGGGTTCAAATGGAGTTACAGAACTCAAGATATGGGTCCTCCAAGTTAATTGTTTTTTCAGTGACTTTTCATGAAGTGTCGTCATGGAAGTGTCAACATGTGACGGAATCATGGGAAAGTGGTCATAGGCAGAGATGTGTCATTTTGAGCTATAACAGATGCCCCCTAATGTGTGAGGTTAGAGGGGAAGACGATAGCTGAAATACATTATAAAGGAAACAACTGAGTATGGAGAGAGCAGAGAATCCAAGATCGAAAGGCTCGAGCAAAGGTACCTGAAAGAGAGATAAATGTCAGAAAAAACTAATCTCTGGGACATACAAGTCCATATACAAAACATCGCCATAAATATATAGGCGTATAACTGATGAAACTATCATGGTCGCTCAATATGCAAAAAGGCGCCATATCAAATCTAAAGGAGTCATGGCCACAAATGAACAAGGTGGATCCATACTCAACAATCGATCATAGCCACAAAAATACAAGGTGGATCTATGTCTCAGCAAAATGTCATATAAAATGTAACAAGGTCTTGCACAACTTGGGCAATAGCAAAAAGATGATGCTACTGTCGGCCCAAGGTCTTCAATCCAAACCGCCCAAAAAAGGTACGAATCCTAACCATGCGAATAAAGGAGCTGAAGTTGAACATGGAGGAAACCATTTGATTACCGGTCAATGATGAGAACTGTTAACAAACGCAAGGGAAACCACCATTAATGAAAATGGTCCCCAAGGTACCTAGTACATTCTGACAAGTGTGATTACAAGGACTTGAAGTCGAACACTTGAAGAATCCATTGAGTATGAGACATTAAGGTATTCCCACAACCCAATAGCGAGGAAAATTGCCACTGATGACTACAATCCCCAAGGTACTATCATAAACCTCTAAATATCATTCCCAGAGCAAGATGTGTTGCAGTCGATAGGAAGAGATCCATTGGAAGGAAGGAATTAGGCATCCTTCATCATCCAACATGAGGTAAGTCAAAGTCTAATTGGATTTGGAATTGGTATTGAATTTCACGACAAGGACCATCGAAGACATGATGTAATGAACTGATACCAGGGAATGGCCGACACAAAAGGTCAAGGCAACTGCTTAATGGCCGACAAAGGTTTAATCCTTGAATAGTGAGCACGACACAAAAGTGACTTAGGCAGATTTTGACACAGAAAGGACCAACGAAACAAATCTGCAATGTAGGAAACATTGATAGATTCCCCATATAATTGGAAAAGAGACCAACTGGAGGAGTAAGAAAACTCTGAATCAGGATAAGGTAAAAATACTAGGACCCAACTGTTGATAGACACAAAACTGGTGCTTTGTTCAAGGAAACAAGACTTGCTGCCATGATGTAAAAAACATGTGAATGAACTTCCCTTCCCCTCTTTCTTGTAAAGGTTTAACGAGTCCAAGAAAGCAAACTCGGGACCATCTTCATTTTTGGCAAGCTCGAAGAAAAGAAAAAAGAATGCTTGATAAAGCACTAATTCGTGGATTTTATGAGCCCAAACTAGTACATGCTCGACGGTGTTTTCATAGTTTAGAGAGTCTGAAAAATCCAAAGAAGACTCCAGGGGGGTTCTTTTTCATCCAATTTAGTCTCCTAAGACTGAAAAAGTATAAAACAAACTATAGAAGAACTCTCTTAGCTTCCGAAGAAGTAAGGCACACCTTTTCATATTTAGTCAGGAAGGTCCGAAAAAGGTTAAATTACCACCTACCCAACGCTCCTTCAAAAGCAGCATATAGCCTGAGTTTTACGAGTGTGAAGGAAGACAAGATCACTTGGAAAGATCCATTTGATTATGAGAAATGGGGATTACAACAATAAACTCGATGCTTTGTTCTTTAAGGTTTAACGAGCATGACAAAGACATAAAGTACACTCAGAATCTTTTTCATGTTTTGGTCTAGAGCACGAAAAAGAGAAAACTAAGCTCATACCGGGGGTTCCTTTTCCGTAAGTTTAGTTCCTCGGGTCCAGAAAAGAGATAAACCTATGCCTGAGAATACTCTTCTCAATTCCAAAGAAAAGAGAGTGTTCCTTTCTCGTATTATTCCACATGGTCCGAGAAAGAGATAACCTACCACCAATGTGGATGCCCATTCACATATTCTTAACGAGCCTGAATGGAAAAGTTTACTTGACAGTCAAGTCTATTTTGAGGAGTCAAACTTGGGCCTAAAGAAACTCAAAATCTTTTCCGTGAATTTTTAACAAGTCCGGAAAAGTCAACTCGTGGCCTCCTTACTGTTTTTAATGAGCTCAAAGGAGAGCAGAAAGAATTCTCTAAATGCGAGGAGATGAATGTCATAGACAGGCGAAACTAGTTCCAAGCGCAAGGAACAAACCTATGCATAATGCAAGGAAAACGAGCAAGGTAAGGACACTCAGGGAACGTCTCCTCAGGGTAAAAGGTGTCAAGTTGCAAAGGAAAAATGATACAAGGCTTAGCGATGATGAGAACAAAGATGAGGGATTATACAATGAGCTAAGAACATGGAAGCCGACATTAAGCTCATAAGCGCGAGCAGGGCACATGAAAATGCAGTTATGGCTTGAAGAACAAGACAAGGCCAGTAAACAGTTGTGAATCCAACTAAAAATCCTGTCTCCAAGAAACAACAACATCAAAATCATATTCAGAAGAAATGATCTGATGCGAGTCACTTTGGTAGAAACACGTGTGACTTTGCTATCTTCTATAAAAGGTAAAGTCAAGGCAGAATCAACCGAAAAAGATTCTATAGAACCAAGGCTCGAGGGTCTATAATCAGTAAGATCAGCCTCAAAAGGAGAGCAAAAATCAACAAGGGAGAAAGAGTCTGCAGGAACAAACTCAATATCACGAGAGTTGAAAAATTCATAAGAAAAATCAAACTCATCAGGATCACTGACTTGCTGCTTGAAGGAAGAGTCAAAAGAGTCAACAAGACCAACATAAGAAGAAAGGTCAGGCTCACTAGGAAAATCAGGGTTAGACTTAGTCACAACTGAACAAACATCCAAAAGAAGGTTAGACTGTATCAAAGACTCTAGGAAGACTTCATCCAAAGGAAGGAGATCATCCGAGATCGGACACATGTCTAAACTTTCAAATGGATTGACAGAGTGAAGAGTGAGCTCCACAGTCTGTATAAAATGACTCACCTAGTCAATTGCTGGGACCAAGTCTCGGGAAGGTAAGCATGAAAACAAAGGCTGCTTCTCAGTAGCAATTGAACACAAAGGACATGAGGCCACATAGTTCATCTGTGGCGGGGTAATGTCTACAGAAACACTGGGAATCAATAAAGGAAAGACCTGGTCACTAGTTAGGTCAGGAGAGGGATCAAGAAAATCCAACTGATCTATATTGATAATTTATTCGCCATGATTAAAGTACATCACACAAAAGAATGTTGGCACCACAACTTGCATGGCATAGATATAATCACATCCAAGGAGCATATTGAAGTCCAAGGGGTCTTCTATCACCATGAAGTCAACTAAGACGGTCTTCCCACCCAAAGTAACAGGTGTTTGAGTAAGAATTCCCAAGGCTAAACAAGTTCTTCTATCAAACGCCATTAATAGACTAGTAGTCAACACAAGGCTGGGAGATCCCATGCCTCCCTAAGCACGAGCAGACAAGATACTAACTGAGGCTCTTGCATCAACAATACAACGAGCAATCGTGTATGATCCAACTTTGACCTTTATCTGGAAAGTTGCATCAGAAGGAAGGCATGGCTCAACTAGGCTATCCCAGTCAAAGGAAGCAATCTGAGAGCTTGGTGGGGGTTTATCCAAAGCGAGTTCAGTGCCCCCTTGTTCAGTAAGTTCTGAGTTGGTAGTGAAGAAAATGTGACTAGTAGACACTTCACTCTCCAAAGGAAGAGTGGTATTGATTGAAAATGGAATCGATTCAACCACTTCGTAAAAGTCACTCTCCGAAGGGAGAGTGGGGTTGACCAAAGATGACATTGGTTCAATCACATCAGGAGCACTCTTCAAAAAAAGAGTGGGATCGACCAAATCTGAGATTGGCTCGACCACTTGATCAACCAAAGGTTGAGTAGGTTGTTGAGAAACTACAGGTTGTTCAGGAGAAGGAAATTCTTGAGTCTCGGACCACACTCTTCGCACCTCTGCGATAGCAGGGAACTGGTGAGTAAGATGATCTCCCTCACATAGCTTACAAGGGAACTTAAGTTTGCACTTTGAACGACCAGTTTTCTCAACGGTGTCAACATGACTAGCAGTGGATGATTGTTTGCTCTCAGCATGACCTGCAGAGGCTAAGAGTTTGCCCCCAGCATGAACTACAGAGGCTGGGTGACTGGGTCCAACCTGACTAAGAGAGGTTGGTTGTTGAAAAGATTCAGAATGTTCAAAAATGGCATGAGCATGAAACCAAACTCTTCGCACCTCCATGATAAAAGGGCATTTATAAGTAAGGTGGTCTCCCTCACAAAGCTTACAAGGAAACTTGGGCTTGTGTTTTGAACGGGTAGTATTTTCAACAGTGTCAACATGAATCGTAGTGGTTGACGGATTGTCTTCAACATGAACCAAAAAGGCTGAGAGACTGCCCCCAACATGACTTGCAAAGGCTGAGATACTGGGTCCAACGTGACCTGGAAAGGTTGGAAATATCCCACCAGCATGATTAACAGAGGCTAGATGGTGAAGATCAACTTGACTTGTAGTGGTTGAGTGCTTAGATCCAATATGACCTATAGAGGCTGGATGGGTGCCCCCAGCATGAACTACAGAGGCTAGGTGGTGAGGTTCAACTTGACTTGCAGAGGTTGAATGGGTGTCCCCTTTCTTATGTGCCTTCTTCCTATTCCTCCTTCTTTTACTCCTTTTAGACTGCCAGTTACTAGTATTAGTACTTTCACCGCATGAAGTAGAAGGAGGAGGAGAATCAACTACAGGTGAAGGGGAAGCAATGTTTTGATGCCCTTGATATAATGAGCTTACTTGAGAAGCATCAGGAGCATTTAGGACAGTTGGAGTGGAAAACAACCACACCGGTAGCCCTAGGGTGAATCTAGGTAGATTCAGGGTGGCCATCAAAGGAACACCAACATTCCCCGTGAGAGCAATATTACAAGGAGTTCCCATCATGGGGATCTCTTGGTTGGTGTTCGAAGGGGTGTTAGCCATAGTTTCAAACTAGGAGACAAAGTCTGAGGTTGATAGGAAATGAAAATTACAAAGCGCACACCTAAAGGCACACTAAGAATAGACAAACCACATAGCACTCACTCAAAATTTCTAAAGCCAAATAGATAAACAGGTATAAGATATGCTTTCCAGAAGAAGGTTGATAGACAGTTACTTGGCGTCCCTGTAGATGTTCTTAAGCACAAGCAGGGGAATCACCCATCGCCCTCCCACACCTTCTGCCGAGGTTACCTTCCAATTCTGTCCAAGGTCAACCAGAAATAGCCTTCCGGCGTACCTGTGTATGAACCCTAGATGTCAAAGAGACTAAGGGATACCTTAACTATATTGACAGTCTGGGGGGACAGTTGTAAGCCTTGTTCATATGCATGGGCAAGGTATCAAAGCCCAAAACCCTATCTAAGATAGAATCCCCAGATGCACAAAAACCTTGGTCTACGCTTTGGCAAGGAATCAGAGGGTTATCTCCTTAGTTCAAGTCTCCACACAACCTCGTGCTTAACTCTCGTTTGAGAGGAGCTTCCCAGATATAATCAACGTAGAAAAGGGTTTACCTAGTGATTATCCAACTACGTCTGAAATTTTAACACTTGTGGAGAGTTAAAACTCCCTAATCCACAAGTCTAGCCTGAGCTAGTTGGTGTATGACCCTATAAAATAAAACTTACTAATAATTTTTAAATTATATCGTTTATTTTAAGGGATTTTTTTAGTCAGAGGGTAAATGGAATGAAACTTATGTGGTGTTTTGACTCAAAGTTGAAACAAAATGACTAAGCAAAGAGAAATGAAATGCAAAAAGAAAAAACTATTCTCTTTATTTTCAAATAGAAACTTGAAAGCCACAAAAGAACAAATTATTTTTATTTTTATTTTTCAAAAAGAATGATATGCCATGCAATCTAGACTAAAAACCTAATCTACATGCATATAAATCAAAAATGTGTTTTTGTTCTTTTTCTTTTATAAACGCAAAAGAAAAAATAGCCTAAATGCAAGCAAGTACTGTAAGCAAAGCAAATAGAAAACTACTCTACACCCCACAAACAAACCCTAGGTTTCCCTAAAGTTAGATATCAACCTCTCTTGGAAGGAAGGCTTACAAAGGTAAACAAGCCAACAAATTTGGAATGAAGATACTGAGCAAAAAGACTGACATAAACAAAGGTTAAGAAGTCCCAAGTATCAATCTAAACCTACAAATAGAGGTTGCTCAGTACCTTGTCCAACAAGGTCAATCCAAAGAAGGAGGTGAGGGGGAAAGCAACAAAAACAAGTATATGTTCTTTTTATGTTTCTTTTATAAATGCAAAAGAAAAACTACCTACAAACTAAAAGCGTGTAGATGACAAGAACAAAGCAAAAGGAACTTTGCTATACAACCACCAAACAAACACTAGAATGAACTAAAGTCAGTATAAACCCTACCTGTAAGGAAGGCTTGCACAAGAGACAAGTCAACTACTTTGGCATGGTGAAGTTAACTAACAAAAGAAGAAGGAAACAATCACCAACAAGCTTCTGAATTTAGAGAAATATCACTAACATAGGCTGACTAGAAACATAAACCAAAAATCATGCCAAGCAAAGGAGGTGGGGGAAAGAGCAAAGAAGAAACCCTAATGCTATAAAAAGACTTACCACAAAGATAAAGAACAACCAAAAGGGATGACACTAACTCCCTGGAGTCATGCACCTGTAGAGGACACCAAAAGACCTACCAAACAACCCACAACAGTAGAAAGAACCACAAAAATGAGGAAAAACACTGTTTTAGGGGAACACGCGGGTTGTACTACTGACAGGTCACGTGTCATATGCGGGTTGACAATATAGCAAGTCGCGTGTATAAGCACAGGTGAGTTATATAACTGGAAAGTCATGTATCATACGCGGGTTGACAGTATAGACAGTCGCATGGACCAAACCAGACACGCGACTATTCATTCTGCAAGTCGCGTATGGGTGTAAAAACTCCCAAAAAAGGTCAAAAAATGCCTAAGGAAGGCAGGGGAAGTGTGCTATCAGACTTATAAAGTGTTCCTAAGTGGCAAGAAGGACCTGAAACAATGCAAAAGGCTGAAAGAAATAAAGAGAAACCCCAAACATACAAGGCTATCCCCAGTGGAGTCAGTATCCCATGGCTAGGGTTTAAGAGGCCATCAACATACTGGGGTTGAAAGGTGGATGAAAATGGTTATGCAAGTATATATAAGAAAATTTTAGAGATTAGAATGGTTCATACCTTAGCCAAACAAAGGTTGATCCAAGCAGCCCTTCAATCCTCTTCTTGCTCCTCTTGCTCCTCTTTCTCCAAGAGACCTGCAAAACGAATTATACCTTCCTCAAACCATTATGACCACATATAAGGAAATGATAATCAAATAAATATGAAATAATAATCTGATTAACATCATAATATGATCATAAAAAGAGATTCAATCACACATTGAACAATAATTTGGGAAGAAGAAGAACATCACATCTTTATTAATCTTGAAAACAAGTACAAGTATACATTCTCTTCAAGTTCGACACCTCACGAAACCTTGATCTGGTTCTGCTGCTTCTCTTCTCCAAGGAACTCAGCCTCCAAGCTCAGCAACACAAGGGGATGATCGCCAGGGAAAAGGTGTGGGCAAAGAGAGCTCCAAATCCTCCAGCATAACAATGCAAATATTCAAGTCCCCACTCATGGAACTCCCTACCTCTATTTATATTCTTAAGGAAGAGTTAGGGGCGAAGACAAAGTAGTTACAACTGAAGGAGTCAGTTGCATAACTACCCAAACTACCTGAATTTCAAAAGACGTTCTTTTTGACATTTTTAAGAGGTGTACGTGGATTGCAGAAACAACAGTCATGTACACGAGGAATATACGTGGGTTGCCAATACAGAAAGTCACGTATATATAGCAACTCGCATACGTACGTGGGTATAATAGAGAGCAAGTCACGTACGTACGCGGGTTTGCCCTAAGGCAACTCGTGTATAGAAAAAAAATATTATTTTTTGGATATTTCTATGCATTTTCAGACTTTGATGTCTTCTAGAAAGTTTTAGCTAACAGAAATATATTTCCAACGGTGTAGAGATGAGGTCAAACGGAGTTACCTAACTCAAGATATGGGTCCTCCAAGTTAAGTGTTTTTTCAGTGACTTTCAGTGACTTTTCATGAAGTGTTGTCATGGAAGTGTCAACATGCGGCGGAATCATGGGAAAGTGGTCACAGGAAGAGATGTGTCATTTTGAGCTATAACAAATAGTCATGACTCTAATGTTATGTGTGTAAACAAGCTAGGTGCATATCATTTTAAGACACCACTTATGAATTAATAAATAAAATATGTTTTTATAATATATGTTGGTTTCATCCAAAAGCAAGAAGTAAGACACAAAGTTTATTAAGAGATTAATTTTTAATGTATCAAAAAATGTAAGGATTGAAGTGTGAGTTTGATCTGCATTATTTAGATAATGAAATGAAGGAAACAATATAAAATGGTAACATACATACAAATATTTTATAGAGAGAACAATAGTACAATAAAACTCAAATTCTATTAATGAATGGAATGTAAATATATTGTAAACTGCAAAGCAATACAAACTAACTCGAATGGTGGTAACGTATCTCTGAAGACAGATGTGCCGACTACACTCATTTGCAAGAGATGCTTACAAAGATACTAGAATTGGATTTTCTTATCATAATCAGAGAGGCAAAAACCTAACCCTAGGAGATAAATCGCCAAAAGAATTTGTGGGCCCCTATGTGACTACCTAACTTCTCGAGGGCACAACTTCTACATATGATCTTTGTTTGTAGTGCATGATGACTTTATGGAAAGAACTAAATGAGAGGTATGAATTTTAGATGGTTTCATGCAATTCCATAACAACCCTTATCCGATTTAATGTCCAAAAACACCCTTTAGGGCCTCAAAATGACCCTAGAAGTTCAATACCTATACAAAATTGCCAAGACGATTGAGAAACATTGTAACTCAATGGAACAAGTGGGTGGCCACTAGTATCCACTTGGATCACTCCTCCCCCCTTGGGAAGCAATGATCCCCATTACATCAAGTTCTTCCACCATATGGTGCAACTTCTACTAAATCTAACTCCTGGTGAGCCACTTTCTTGGGTGAATAAACTTCCCTAATTTGATGACCCAATACCATTGAATGTTCTGTCGGTGACTACTCTTCATCTTAATGGTCATGTTTTGATCGAATTTTTCATTCTGAATGTATTAAGGATTGATTTGTGTGGGGTCCAAGTGATTGACTACCTCCAAGGTGTCAAAAAGAGGTGGAAAATATGGTCAAATCAACTCCACATTAAATACAAGGTGCAATTTGAGGAAGGGGGGAATATTTAACTCAAAAAAATTCTGATCCATGGCCTTGGGGATGGTGTAAGACCCATATCTGCGTGGTCAAATTTTCTGATGGGACCCTTTGATGTTATTTTTGTACAAATGAACCATACCCTATATCCTACCTAGAACATATGTGGAACCCAGTGCCAATCATGGCGGTACTTATACTTATCATTGGATTTCTACAAAATATCATCAACTTGTTCTTAGATTTGATTGATATGTTTAACAAATTTGGCTTCCTGATTAGCCTTATTTTATGCATGGAAGGATTCATGTTGTGTAGAAGCAATGGAAAACACTGCATCAAATAAGGCTAATGGTTGGAACACCAAGCACACTTGAAAGGGTTTTGGCCAATAAATCCATGAAGGGATCTATTATATATATGATGAACATAAGGAAGAACCTCATCCAAATTGCATGGATATTTGGAGCTACACATTCTCAAGATATGCATAATCATCTTGTTGACCACCTCTATCTATTCATTGATTTGGAGGGGGAAGGAAGTTGATTTTGGTCATCTTGGTGTCCATCATCTACCATAGTCTGGATTAGAAAGTACTCAATAATATGCATGTCCAAAATAATGGTCCATGGGAGGCCAAAGTGAACCGAAACATGATCGAAGAAGAGATTAGCAGTTGTCTCTATTGTGATTCTTTTCTTACAGGGAGTCAAAATTTCCATCTTAGAGAACATGTCAACAACCACAAACACACAGTTATTTCCATGTATGGTTGAGGGAAAGAAACACATGTAGTGCATGGATACATATTCCCAAGTTCTACTTGGGGTAGGAAATGGAGTGTACAACCCCTATTTCTTGATGTTAGTTTTTGCATTGGCATAGGCGGTGCATGATCTTGTGTACTTGCCAACACCTTGTCAAAGCTTTGGTTAGTAGAATCAATTTTGCAATACTTCCATTATTTTCTCTATGCTAAAGTTCCATGCCACTCAAATATAATGCAACTCACAGATCAGCTTCTCACATTCTTCTGAAGGAATACAGATGTGTCCAAGATGGCATAAAAGTTCATTCCAGAGATGATAGTTTGCGACCTATCTGTCTGCAAACAGATAGGTAAAAACAAAGTTAATGTCGCTATTGTACAATTGGGGCCACCTGGAAGTCTAATGTCCATAATAGTTATGAAAAATAGTTAGTGCAATAATCGAGGGTTGGCTAGAGTAGTCTGCAACTCGATTTGTGCTACCCATCTTGTAGTTGATGCTTAGGTGGAACTTAGTATTTGTTAGAGTAACTCTTGAAATTATTTAATTTTTATTGAATGAAAATGACTATTTTAAACATGATAAAGTGATCCTCTGACTTTATCTACCAAGAGGCATGTTGGACTTCGTCTTCTTATTCATATTATTTACTTTATTTATAATGCCTCACACCTTTTAGATTAGGTTTCTAACATTCCCTCCCTTAATTTGAAGGGTTGTTCATGAGTCCAAGCATGTTTCTAAACTTTTCAAATTTTTCTCTTCCAAGTTATTTGGTGAAGATCTCTGCAATTTTCTCGTTCATGGAACAATGTCATAAATGGACCGTGTTGCACTCTACATGATGTCGAATTATATGGTAATATGTTTTGATGTGCTTGGTTCGATCATGGAATATGGGATTCTTGGGACACTTGATTGAAAACTTGTTATCAATCAATAAGGGATTGGGGTTCTCTTGTTTCTCCTTCAAATATTCAAGTATCTTCTCGAGCCACACCATATCCATTGTTGCTTCCACAATAGCCACATATTTTACCTCTATTGTCAAATATGTTGGAACTGATTTTTTGCGTGATCTCAAGGAGACATTTGGTGATTCAAGACTCATGCGGTATCCAAAAGTAGACACTCATATATTTTTTTCACCATCAAAGTTTGAATCATAGTACCCAATAATTTTGAAGTCATCCACCTTAGAATACTTGAGTCCAAATTTTTGAGTCTGCTTGAAGTATCTTAGAAATATTTTGGCGGCAAACCAATGTCCTTCACAAGGTTTTTGCATGAAAATTGAAAGGAATATTCCAACAACATCCTGGTGGTGGTAAGGTAGATACAAAATCCCACAGTATCTCAATACTTGGTTGCATCCTTGAATTATTTTCCTTCATTCGACGTGGGCTTCAACATATGTTCCATTGGAGTAGAGATAGGGTCACATTCTCATGCAGAATATATTCAAGATTTATCGAATGTACTTATTTTGGGAGATGAATTTATACTTAGGATGTCAAGTCACTTCAATTCCCAAGTAGTAGTGGAGGTGTCCCAAACCTGTCATTTCAAATATCTTCTTCAATTCTTTCTTTATGGGTGTAATATAGATTTCATTGTTCCCTATCATCAAAATGTCATCTACATACACCACAAGATATACAACATATATTCCAACTTTATTTACAAATAATGTTGTTTCATTAAGATTAAAATGTTTTAAATTTAACTTTAGAATATGCTCAGTTAGATTTTCATACCATGTATGAGGTACTTGTTTCAGGATGTACAATGACTTGGTGAGATTACATGCATTTTTTTCTTTCCTTTTCACAACAAATACTTTTGGATAAGACATGAAGACATCTCTTTCAAGTCTCCATTCAATAAATCACTCTTCACATCCATATCATGACCTTTTCACACATTCTATGCATTCAATGAAAATAAGGTGTGGATGATAGACCACTTTGTTGTTGGGGAGAATGTATCTTCATAGTCAATGCCTTCCTTCTATGTGTAATATTTCTCCACAAGCATCACCTTATTCTTTTCAAGTGATCCATTTGACCTGTAGTTGTTATTGTATACCCACTTGCATCCAATTGGTTTGGTCCTAAATGGAGGGTCAACCAGCTTCCAAGATCCATTTTTATGAGTGCGCCATCCTCATTATGCATGGATTTTTTCCACTACATTACATGTAGTAGCTTCTTCAAAGGAAGCTGGTTCAAGGTTAGAATAGAAATTCAATTCACAATAATATGAGACATCCGTGTATTTTACATCCCTTGAGTTTGAGTTATCTGCATCTCTTCCATATTCTTGTATGGTTGAATTTCTTGTTCCCATATTTTCAACTTCGTCTAGATGGACACTTTCAAGTGTCTTTGTGGCCCATATTTTAAGTTTTCGTGAAGGCCCAATTTTATCAAATGGTGGTGCTTCATTCTCTTCAATATTTAATCTTTCAATCCTCTCAATCACATCATCCAATTGAACCTCTTGTTTAGGTGAAGTGGTAATAACGTGTTCTATAGTTTGATCCAAGATAGGGATACCCCATTCAATATGTGGAATTTCATTATCAACTTCATAATAGGTCTTTACATGGGGAAATTTTTCCAAATGATCAAGTTATCTTTCAATAGACTAGTCATTTTTATTCATTTCAATAAAATTATGTCTTTGGAGAGAATAAACGTTTTGTTTACCTCATCATAAAGAATATATGCCTTGGTGGTGTTTGAGCACCCCAATAAAATGGATTTTTGACTTCTAGAACCAAACTTGTATCTTTATTCCTTTGGTATCAAGTCATAGTAGGTGGAACGAAAGACCCTAAGATGCTTGAAGGGATGAAACCATACCACATTTCATGCAGAGTCTTGTTTTCAAGAGCATGAGTTGGACTTTGATTTCTCAAATAGACTTCACAGAACACTACACCCCAAAATAGTAGTTTGACATTCTTGAAAAACAACATGGAGCGTACCATATTCATGATGGTTTTGTTTGTTCTTTCTGCCACACCATTTTATTGAGGGTTGTACATAACTATAGTTTGGTGTTCAATTCCATGTTAATGAAGATAGTCTTCAAATTATTAGAAGTGTATCCTTTTTTATTGTCAATACAAAGTGTTCCTATGTGATATTGTGCTTCATTTTCTATCTATGCATGAAATGTTTTGAATATTTGAAATGATTCATATTTTTTCTTTCAAAAGTATACCCAACACATTTTGGTGTAGTCATCAACAAAGGTCATGAGATATTTATTACCATTGGTAGAAGGAATAGGGATGAGGACACACAGGTTAGAGTGAATCAACTCTTTCTACATGCCCTAAATTTTGACTCATGAAATGGTTGCTTACTGTGTTTTCCTAGTATGCATGCATCACATTGGTTCCTCTCCTTAGGAATGGAGGGTAAACTAGAAACACCATTCTTTTTCAAAAGGTGAAGTCTATTATAGTTTAAGTGTCCATATTTAGCATTCCATAACATACTAGATGTCAGGGTACCTTCTTCATGTTGAGAAAAGTAGGAAGTTCCAAACTCTTGCAAATTATCCTTTCAGATTCAACAACTTTCCATATTCATATATGGCCATGATAACCTGGTTGTTAGAGGAATTCCTTATCTCTAATATTTCATTGAATATGTGGATGGAATGGCCTTTTTTTCAAATATACACTAGGGAGAATGATATTCTCTGTAACTTTGGAAGATAGAGAAAATTATGCAACAAAATGCCAGGGAATCCAGGAAATTTGAGCATGATGGAACTGATTCTCTTTGGTTTCAGGATGTATTTTTTTGCAAAATATACTATGCCATTTGCATTGTCATTTAGTTCTTCAAAAAAATATTCTCTAAATGTCATGTGGGATTTTGCACCCACGTCAAGTAACTAAGTATCTTTGTAGGATGGAAATGATGTTATTTCATTTATTCCAATATTACAGTGTGCAGTAATACAATGAGAAGATTCATGAGCTTTACTAGCCTCTTGTATTTGACCTTTGTCTTCTTTCTTTTATGGAATCCCAAGGGGCCCAACACTAATCCACTTCCATTCGTCCTACAGTGTTTACACAATAAATATGGTCATTTGTTTGTGTTGTTTCTTCCCCCTTGCCTCTAAAAATATTTCTTCCTCGTCCTTTTATACTGCTCTCTCCATTAGAATAATATTTTGACTTATTCTTTAATTTCTAAGCAAGAAAAAGGGTCTCTCCAATGGGTTGGATGGTCTTATTTCCATAATATTTCTCTCTATTTGTAATCCTCTTCACCAAAGTGTCAAAGGTGAGGTCCTTCAGTTTGTCACTAGCTTGAAGTGATTTAAGGTCTTGTGAATTTATGGGATAGAGGAACTTGACAAAGGAAACAAGTGGAATGTTCGGTTGCATGCCAATGGCTTTGATCTTATGCATGTATTCTATGATCTTAGATGCAACAATAATGGGATCATTTCCTTTCATTAATAAATTGAACATCTTTAACATCGTCTAAATTAGATCTAGATTAGAATGTGATTCATATAGTTCCTAAAAATATTTTTAAGGCATCAACATAAGACGTTGCAGGTAATATTTGTTGACTCACCTATTCACTTACTATTGTAGTAATCAATTCCAATTCCTTTCTTTCTATGGTCATCCATATATCTCATTATTTCTCTATTGTTAGTGGTTTTGGGTTAGATTTAAAGGTCAAGTCAACTTTTGTTTCAATAGTCTCTCCTTCACGTATTCCATCTCAAAGGTCATTATAAATTAATGTGGAACTGCTCTTCCTCGATTGTTGTGGATAGTTATATTTACCCATGAGCATTTCTCCAACTATATATGGGAACAAATGCATCTTTTGAAACTAGTTAACCTACAAATTAATTGAGCTTGGGAGTACAAAATAAGGTGTAGGTATAATTATACGATACCTTTTACAAGACAACAATAATTTAAATAGCAGATATCTCCAATACATTAAAAATATAACAAAAAAACAACAATCAATCATATGAGAGTAGTAGCATCAGGAAGCCTACAGAAGAGTTTCGTTAGTGACTGTAATAGTTTGGAATGTGGGGCAACAGGCTTGAGTATAGGTTGCAGGAAATAGTGACAAGTCCCTTGGACACACTAGTAAACAATGGAAATAATTCACAAGTTGCAACCTGCAAAAATTACAACTAATAGAAGCAAATCACAATAAATTCACTCATAACTAGATCCAACACCATGCATCATAGTTATTGAGAGTACAACATCAAAATTAATTCTCCAGTCTTGTGAGTGATATCAAGATAGTAGACTTGTGAGTAATATCAAGTCCTACCAATATCCTCATGTATTGAGGTGGGATGCTAGTGCTGAAGTCTTGTGAGTAATATCAAGACTGTAGACTTGTGTGTAATATCAAGTCGTACTTGTGAGTAATATAAAGGAAAGTATTCTCATAAACAACACCCTATGAAATGGACCTCCAAGGCATGGAGATAAGATTTTGAGTAATATCAAGTTGATTCTTGTGAGTAATATCAAGACTAGTCTTATTGTTAACATCAAAAATTGTTCACCTAGCTTGATCTCTTGGCTCTCCACTGGCTCGATCCCATCATATCTCTATTTTTGCAGGTGCATTTGTTGGTTTTTTCTACTTGGGTACCTTTATACATCATAGATATGACCCCCTAATGAGATATATGAACTAATCCCATCACAATGCTTGCTCCCTCGACCCTCACCGGCAAGTTTTTCTTAAAAAAACCTCAGCTACAATTGGATCCCGTCTATCCAGCAGAAAGATGTGACCCAGATCACTACCTTTTTCCTGATAAGCATGGCCTAGGTTGCACCTTCTACCCTAATAAGTGCGACCTAGACCAAAAATCTAGATCACACTTTTCTAGGATTCCATAGCAATTCCAGTCGCTACCGTGACCCATTCTTATGCGGCATGTCATGCAAAAACCCATGTTTTGTGCAACCTAAGTATTTCTGTTGATTTTCTATCTTGATCACAGTTGCGTTATAGTTCTCTACGATCCGGACCACACTTGTTCCACTAAAGGGTGTGACCTATAGTTTTTTCAGTCCTTTAAGGTGTTTGAGGCCCTTTCCAGACCCCATGTCTATGTTCTACCCCTTTCCCGATTGTTTTCTTCCATATTCAATTATTTACAGCCCCCTAGTTTGTTTTGCGGTCTTATTTTCCTTGTATCCGAGCCCCCTTAATTGAGCTTGGTAGTTGAGACCCCAGTGTGTTTCTTACAACATGTTAAGTTCCTTATGCGCTCATTTACTTGTGTACATTTTCTAGAAGAATTGTTTGTTTTGAAAAATATTTATTTTCATTTACTATTATTTATTTTTCTACATTTGTGTCTTGACAATGAGGTCACTTGGGTTTAGACATTACACATCACTTGCACACACATCTCACAACCTAAACTAAAACACTTGGTTCATGACCCCAAGATAGCCTAAGATTTAACTTAACTCAACCAACATTTTAACCTCATTTGAGGACCAAAACAATATTGTAGTTAAGTTAGGACACTAGGGATAGGCATCCAAAAAACAACCCTTTTTCACTTACATTTGAGACATAGTTGTGGTCCTCTAGGGTACAAAAATCCTCTAGTAATTGTTGACACGGTCACAACCAGTCTATTGGTGGGTCCCCCTCTCTGCGAGAGTAAGCCACAATGAAGGGGTTCTAAAAGTTAGGGTTGAATACCGCACTCCATTCTATACCAAAGGATAACCCTTCATAATCCTCCTCGTGCATTTCGGGGCCATACCAAGTGTCGAGGACCAAAGGGATGAAGTGCCAAGAAACCACTTTGGATGTGTCATGAACGAGGTAGCCTATTTTCCAATATTTTAGGGCTCTTTTACCTGAGGTCCCTCTCAGTAGTAGGATTGTCTTAGCTTATTATTCTTCCATTTCATATTGTTTGACTGGGATAAAATCACCCAATAGAGGATACTATTTATGAGGGGCTTCCATATTGTAGCTAGGAGTTTGCTTGCACTTATACCTGATAGGATAGTGCATCATTTTATTTCATATGTAGTGTTGCTTGTTGGATCTCTGGTCGATTTTTTGTAGACTCCCTTACTATGACACGTTGTTGTAGTTTGGTTTTAGAGCTTGCTTTTGGGCTTGCACAACACCATTTATGATGCTCTCATTCTGCACACTTAGCCATAGTTAGATTTTTGAGCTTTTGTTTGACACTCTTGAGCCTTTATTCATCATATAGCACATAGTCACGTCATCATTTCTCCACCACGCTACTCCCATAGGATTAGGGGGCATACCCTTTAGTTCGGTTCCTTTAACCATTATCACCGGATCCATATTCAATGTCATTCACCACCTTCAGAGTCATATTACACTACATATGAGTCTAATTCATATTCCTATCAATATGAACCTACCTTGTTCACTATCCCATCTAGCCCCATGGCTGGTGCACCCCCATACCCCTTTCAAGGGGGGATGGTTAATAGTGGACTTGTGTCCTCTCCACCCATCATTTTGCGTATCCCTTCAGTCGAACCTATAGGTTTTTGTCCTACTAGGCCCCTTGCCACCGCACACACTGTTGTTGGTCTACTACCCACTAGTGGTGGCCCCAATCCAGCCACCATGGTTCATACCTTTCCCACATTCATGCATGAGGGCATTGGACCTTCTACCACTATTCTGGCTATTCACACCATCCCGATGACTACTTCTACTATCGGAACTCAGCCTTACCCACCCCCATTTTCCCATGGGAACTACATACCCATTGGTGCAAACACCATTGTTGGCCCTTATAGATCTAGTCCTGGTTCTAGTCTATCGTTTATAGCTAGTATCAACCTACATGATTTGGCACAGATTATGAATCACCCCATCTGTCATGACTTGTTGTGGCCTCCCATGCCTACCAAAATTCCATCATACATTCCCAAGATTGAGGGAAAGGTGGGAGAAGACCCTTAAAACAACATTATGTCATTCCACTTATGGTGTTCATCTAACAGTGTAGTGGATGATTCTATCTTATTGCATTTATTCCAGCACACACTTACAAGTGTTGCAACCAAATGGTATATCGAACTGTCTCATGCCACTTATCCAGAATCTTCCTCATTAGCCGCAATGATTCTCTAGTACTTCCAGTTACCCGTCCATTATGATGAGGGTGTGGAAATCCTATTATCCTGTAGACAAAACACTACTACCCATATCATGGATCATATCCATCAATGGCATCGTCGTTGTAGCTTATGTAAAATCCAGTTAGATGATAGTATTTTCTTGGATTTAATTATCAAAACCTCACTTCCCCCTATCACCAAGGATGTTGCATCTGAGATCCCATAAATGGAGGAAGAGGCAATCCTCAAGGCACAACAGTTTGATCTCATCTATGCCCAATCGAGTTATCTTTATACTATCATACCTTATGCTCTTCATGTTGGCTCCTCACTTCGATATATGTCGATGGAATCCAATGTTGTTGATGGAGTGATTGGATCTATTACCCAACACCCGCACTCATATACGGCCTCTCCTTCAATGCCACCCCATTTTGGTAACTCCCCTAGTGTTTCCCAACATGGCTATGCCCCTGACCTTTCACGTGTAGCATCTCAATCTGGAGCCACACCATCATATGTGTATCCCAAACCCACACCTCATGTTCATGGACCAAACTGCTTAACACTAGCATGTAATGGACATATGGTAGGCTTTGTAGCCCCTCCACCTATTCCTTCCTACTACCCACCACCTATGCAACCCACATTTCCTTCGGCTCCAACTCCTCTTGTTCCTCAAGGACAGGTCTATGCTCAACATAACCTCCCAAATCAACCCTCCCCTAATAGCCAACAAGGATAGGGAAGATGACAAAGAGGTAGGAACCAAGGAAAGAACCAACCTCAAGGATGTGTCCAATGACCCAACCCTTCGAACAACAACGAATCTAGTCCCCCTACATAGAATCTCTAGCGTCCACCTAGACCTAGGAAGAACCCTAAGTTGTGAAATAATCACCCGTGCACCATTTGTGACACTTACAACCATTATAAACATCAGTGCCCCCATATGAATTGCGTCTGCCATTTACTACAAACCGATAATCAATGTGACCCCAATGCAGCTGCTCTGACACAGCCAAACCCAACACCACCAAGTCCTCCATCTATGGTGTTGCAAAAACCATTACCAAATCAAGGGATGGTTGCAACCCAACCCTTGGCACCCCAAAAGACCGCACACACTCTTGCAGGTCAACCCATTCATCTTGGTTTTCATCACCTTATGACATTTTCATCTGATGTCAACCTACAGACTTGAATAAATTAGTATGGATCCACCACAAAAATTGTCAACTCCTCCAAGGAATCTACCTCAACCACTCTCAATATGACCCTACATTTTTTGAGACCCCCCATAGATGGGATTGCCAAAGTCCCTCGGTTCCCTTTGCGTCACATCGCGAACAAATTCCACTGCCAGAGCCACTCTTAATTACAGTATTGTCAATGATCTGGCCCAGTCTCCCTCGGCCATGTCCACTCTAGAAGTCCTCAAAACTTATCTTCACAATGTAAAGATTTTGTCTCCGGTTTAGGTGCCATCGATCCTTCTAATTCCAAGTTAATCACTTTCGAATTGGATCAAGGAAAACCTTGGATTCCATCATCTATTGCTTTCCAGGTTTTAGTCACTATCTAGAATTTGGTCATTCATCGATGTATCATCAATGAGGGGGAATCCTCCTGCGTTATGTCAACCTTTGTTTGGAAGAAATTTGGATCCCCAATCCTTCAACCTTACACTCTTTCCCTTTGTTCTTACTGTGGTCATGTTTCTCAACCGCATGGTGTTCTCCCGAATGTCCCCATTGAAATAGATGAAAAAAATAAATTTGATTGACATTGAGGTTGTCAACATCCAACTCGATTACAACTTCCTCCTTTGATGTAGTTATATGTATGCAATGTGAGTCATTTACTCTACTGTATTTCGACTCTTGATGTTCCCTCATGATACGAAGATCATGACTATCGACCAAAGAACATATTACGATCCTAAAGGATCATCCACTCCAGATCATATAGTCCCTATGATTGAACCACCATCAACATCATATCCATCCCTTCCCTCTCTGTCGCTAGAACAGTCCTATTTGACAACACTCCTTTGATGGGCATATTTTTTTCCTTACCACCTTCTCCTTTGCCGATTGACATATCGTATTTTTGCACTATCACATCTGGTAACATTCTAACCTCTTTGCAACCTCAGTTGAAACCCCAACCACAAACCTCAACGAATTATTGGGGTTCATTCCCTGTACACACAATCCCCTTCCTCTTTCCACCTTCTGGAATTATGAGTAAACTAGTCATTCTTACTCTCAACCTTTCAGGTTTCACTTTGGGTATTCCTATGTGGTACCTTGATCCCCCCACCCTTCCCATGACTTCACAGATTGTGTTGACACCAGTCCAACCTATTGAGACAGTGTCACAACCACCTCCTGGTACGCAATCGACTATTTCTCCTAACACTTATGCCCCCCCTCCTTCCACCAATACTGGGGGCAAGGCACCTAAAGCCCCGATAGAACCACGTCCTTCTCTTACTTGTGCTTTATACAATGTCTAAGGCCATGCAACACATAATTTTCTTGATTTTCCAATCCTTCGCACCCACATGCACACTATAGTTGATACCAATGACACTCTAGTTGTCAACGTACCAACCATACATGCAGTTAAGAACAAATCACTATGAACCAACCACTCTTATGTAGTTTGTGTCCTATATGGTCATTACTCTCACCATTTCCCAAACTTTCCTGAGTACCAGTCTCTCCTTAGTGACCTTCTCAAGAACTCCCGTAAGTCCAAAATCACTGTCCTCGAGGAGATCCACCCATCAAAATCTTCCTAAAACACCAATAAAATAATTTATATGATCTCTACTTCTAGTAGTCCTCCCCCCTCATCGACCATGTAAGATCCCCTTGATCTATCCCAACACCACTTTCATGACGATAAAGAGATCCTTAAAACTGCCATTGGTTTTACCATGTTTCATTTAGTCCATGATGTGGAATCGGTTCTTCCCATTTAATTCTAGATACCATCGCTTTTCCTTGCCATCGAGATTATACCAGATACTTCCCCATTATAAAAATTCCCACTCATGCTTGAACAAATTGACAAGGATCGTTGTGGCTCTCTCTAAATGATTGAAGCCGCTAAGACCCGGTCAAAGTCCTATTATGACTCCCACATCTACCCTCGCACCTTTAATGAGGGAGACCTTATCCTTTCCTATGATCAAGCTCATGATAAGACTGGAAAAAGGAAACTCGAACCCATGTGGCATGGCCCTTATGTCATCCATCATTGTCTCAGCAAGGGGACAAACCTCCTTCCTGACTATGATGGTTAGCTCTTGAAGAATTCCCACAATTGGCTCTACCTCAATAGATTCTACAACTAAGACGAACACCATGCATACTCATGTATCATAGTTTTTCTTTCTTGTTTTGCATCATTTTTACCATGAGTCTCACAGTTTGTTTCCTTGGTTGTTCCATATGGATCCTACATTTCCCTCCTATACTGGTTTTGTTGATGACACAAGTATATGGTCTCCTAATCTCGCCTCAGCTACGTGGGTCATTTATTCCCCGTCACATCAGTTGATCCATATCAACGAAATGTATGTTTGTATTGATAACAACAACTAGAATGAGTACGACAGTGTCGATGGTCTCATGATTGTCGCCCTTCACTTGGGGTATTTTTCACCTTAATGTCTTCCTAAACACCTAGATGCTTGTCGCTCGGTTGAATAACTGCTATCGGGTACGTGATCCCTGCCTCTTTCGAAATTTCCTGTCACTAGACACTTGGTTAGACATTTAGAATCCATTTCATTCATGCATGTTCTCAAACTTCTCAATAGTGTAGCATACCAAATGGCTAATGAATTTCTAGAGTGGCACATCAATCATCGCATGTAGGAAATAAACCACATCATGCATTATCATATAGTCATGCATACATATGTCATATACATCATATAGGAATAACCATAAAAGAGACTCATAAAAACCCATAAAAAAAAAAATGCATCCATGTGCATTTCATATCATAAATATCATAAAACGTTTGGCATCACTTAGCCGGTACAAAAGAGAAGAACCACAGGCTTTCTCGCCATATACATCATACAAAAACTCCATGTTTAAATGCATTGGGAAAAAGCATCGCAAGCTGCTAGTATGAGTCATCCTCCTTTGACTTTGTATCCTCATCAAAGTCCTCCTCCTCATCTGATCTCTCCTCCTCCATCGACATGTCACCCTATGCCACCGCTTTGACATACTTAGTAGTGATTGCGATCCTGCTCGTCAAAGAGATCCACTCTGGAGGATTTTTGTAGCATGCGACGATGAGATCATCGTCTAGGTATTGCCAACCATCGCCAATGAACCCCTCCAGCAACCTCTCTATGTCCAGCCACAATGAGTCCAATGTCACACTTCGTCACCTCCTATGCTCGTGAGCGGGTGGATCTAGCTCCTCCACCCTGCCCCTGCATCGTTGGCAGGGTATTTTTTAAGGATTATAATAGTATACTTAAGTATAGTCTTCTAGGTGATAATTTTGGATTGAAAATGACATATATACATACATACATACATATATATATATATAGGTAGACGAATATTAAATATGAGACATAAAATTTACACTGAAACTTGTAAATTTTTGCTAATATTATGATAAAAAATCATATTTTATATAAATACAGGCAATATTATAGACTAAAAATGACCAAATAGCGAATTTATTTATTGAAAAAAAACCCCAAAATTAGCTAATTGGCGAAATTTCGCCCCTAAAGTTTTCCTTGGTCGTTGGCACCCTACTAGAGGGTGCAGTCCCATGTCTGCACATGCACATAGTATGTCATCAGTATCTATCACATGTATAATCTATATACCACTATGCTAGTAAATTATATATGACTGAAACCACATAGAGTCAGGTATACATACCATCAGGTCCCCATACCTACCTTAGAGGTCGAGGCATCTCCATATCTCCTGAGCAGTCCATGCCTATGTATGGGTAGTCCTCTATAAGGATAGGAATTTTTCACCACTGTGCAAGTAGCTCTTGGGTGAAGAAAAAACCTACTAGACTGTCTCCCTCCCTACATTTTTTGGGCCATTTCCCAGAGTTACCTCGATTTGCGTTTCGCCATGCAAATCAAACCATGTATGTATTGGCATGCTCATGAGCCATTCACTCCATCCATACTGCAAACTTGGCCATATTTTACCACCATTCACCGTCCCGCAAGGAGGCCCCACCAGTGTTCCACTGTCATTTTTTATCCATATTAGCCATGTTCACAACATCACGCCTTTTGCATCGAACACTTCCTCCTTGCTTGATTGACCATTACGAAGTTTCTGTTAAGCTATTTTCTAATTCCTTAAAGAAATAAAAGATTGTCGAGTACACTTGCTTCCTTTCAAACTCGTTAAAGTATTTGAAAGGGCATGTATCTGGCCTCGTTTATCCCCTTTTTTGGACTATGTAGACTAATTAAAGAAAAGGACCACCCTAGCACCTTCCAGCTAGGAACATCTCCCTTTGTATCCTTTTATGTTTTTTTGGACATTGGGACCATAATTTACGAAAAAACACACTTATGGGTTGTATTTAAGATCTTTTCCATCCCTCCCATACAAAAAATATTGTCGAGAAAACTTGGTTTCATTCATGCTCATAAAAGTATTTGAATGGTCGTCCAATCAGTGTAGGTTTAACATTTTTTGACCTGGTTAGACTACCTATGGAAAAGAAGTCTCTCTACCCCTTTCAACTGGGAGAGTTCTCCTTTGTACACTTTTATCCCTTTTCAGAGTTAGGAGACTACTTTACAAAAAATATACCCCATTGGAGTCTTCTTCCTGCTTTTAGACTCTCTAAACATGAAAACACTATCAAGGATTTACCATCTTGGGCTCAACAAAAATCTATGAGATAGTATCATATTGAGTATACTTCTATCCCTTCCTCATGCTCCTTAAACCATGAAGAAGTCCCAAATAGTACCTTTAGGTTCCCCCACATATTTCATATGGTCTCACTCTATGACAGCATTTCCGCATTAGGTCTCCTTTGTTCAGAGTACTCTAGGCTGAGTCTCCCTTGGATCCCCTGGATATCACATATCCAGTACCTCCCCCAAGTATTTCCCATTGCAGTCATCTCCCCAGTTTCATGGCTACAATTTCCTCCCCATGAGTCAGTATCATTTATTGTCAGGTCATCCCTACCATCATACTCTAAACAAAGGAAGTTTGAGTCCCCATTACTCCCCTTCCCATGTTCCCCATTCAGTGTCTCAATTCCATAAATATGTTTGTCCCCCTCATGCTTCTATCAAGGAAAACTCATTTCCATGACAGTTGCAGGTCTCCCTCTGTCGACGTCAACACATCTATTCTAGAGGATATACCCAGAGGGCCCTATATCTTGTTTTCATACACCTTATTGATGAGTTCCTTTGACCACTTGAAAGGAGACCTTAGTGCCCTTTGGGTTGGTTGTGTCTCACGTGCTCGACTTTAGCTACACTATCACACCATTGAGATTCGTACAGGGTATTGGTTCCTTCATTATTCGATCGAAGAACCTGGTTCTCTCTTGACTCTAGAACATTGGTGAGTCTATTTTGGGACCCATGCAGTTTCATTTCCCTTGTGATCTCCAGGATGCATTGGCGATAGTGTTCGAAATCCCCTTAGTGGCATTCTTTCATGTATCTACAACACTTGATATTTTTTATTGTACCTCATAGATTTTGACTCTTATTCATTGATTCCATCCAGTTGTGTACACCTCCAGATTTAGCAGAGCGTCAATTGTTATGATATCGCATTCCATGAGAATGCCATTGTTCCTATCTACCAGTTCTTTAGATTAGTATTTGTATTCAACCTCCAATGGAGACCACCATTATGTACTACCAGTTGTATATATGTATTGATCGACTCCCATTATTTGAGCCTTGATCCCCATTTGTATATTGAGACATTGATACAAGCATGGGCATGCTCGCCTCATCTGAATATATGTCTAAGATTATATGTACCTCATCCATTTTTGAGAAGTAATACAAACCAAAAGCCACTACAGTTCGAATGAGGAAACTCCAACTTCTCCATGGTTCCCTCTAGTTTCTCCAATGTTGTCACCATTTCTCCCTTGATCCTATGATGTATGTTGACCATACAATGAGCTCCTTCCCTCACACATCAGGGGTCAATCTGTTAACACCAAAAATTTCTCACCTAGCTCTCATTTTGACCTTCACAATTAAATTCCACCCAAATTTGTCCAAAACATTATTATTCCTTCCCCCATAAATACAGGGAAGTTGAGCATTTATTGTGACATAACCCCACTCTCTACAAAAAGGACAAAAAGACATAAAATGAGAATGGGTAAAAAAACCATGGATAAATACCATGCACAATAAAATACCATGGGTACAAAAAACCTTGGATCATCCTATAAATACATTGTGAAGATATCCCCAAAAACACTTCTTGTCAACTTGAGATTCTTGAACCTTTTGTCACTCCTCATTTTGGGAACCGTTTTTCCATCATATCCTTTAGCCACATTATCCCACGTTTCATGTCGAGTTCCAACCCTTAATACCTTTCTCGGTAAAAAATCTTTGTTGGAGAAAACACAGAGACCAAGATCATGGGAAGCCTATAGACCACTTCCTCAAACGGCTGTGGTGGCCTATTCCAAAGGTATTTTTTAATTTTTATTGCATTAGATATATTATATATTGTTGATGTTGTTATTGTTTATTATTGCAAGTCGAGGTTGAGAAATCCCTCCCACCATGAACTCTACCCTATGATCTGATTGATCTAGGGTAGGTTCTTTTGCATGTAGTAGGGGAGAAATCCCCACTACACTTGTGAGTAATATCAAGACATTAGACTTGTGAGTAATATCAAGTCCTACAAATATCCTCATTTATTGAGGTGGCATACTTTACTTGGTAAAGTGGTTATACTATGTGATGTATTACTAACCATGGTCATTCGATATGGATAAAGCTATTAATTTCCTCTAGAGACTGATCACATCTAGCGTGAATTACTTTAGCATACAAATATATGGTATGGGGTAATATATATGATCATCAGTATGCGTGACAATTATTCTAAGTATAATATGATATGATAAATGATTAAACATAGACCATGCAGTAATATAAAGAGATAAGCAATAAAGAGATTATGAGAGAAAGAAAATTCGAAGTGAACAAGCTAAATATGAATGCCTCAATTAGTGCTTTAGTTAAAGCATCAGTTGAACTATTAATGATCAACATTCAATTAAGTAAATAAGAGCCCAGTGTTCATCAATCAACAAGATTCAGTTAATAATGATTAACTATGTGATTAAATAAAGATGGAATAGTTAACTAAAGTGTTTACACTTTAGTTAGACTAACATAAGACACTAAAGTTAATCAAAGGACAACACTTCAGTTAAGAAAGTGTGTTGCATGCGACACTTGATTTATTGCACTATGAAACTTATGTTAGCCTATTAACTAAGTGATCAGTATTTAGTTAGATATTGAGTTCACTCAAATGTCAGTTAACTATCAATTAATATCCATGATTGAAGGTATGGTGCATTAGTTGTGCATGAGGAAGATTCAATGAATGAATTGATTATTTGAAAAGGAAATTCAAAATTGTAAGGCATGTGTGGATAATTCCCATGCAACCATTCACTAGGGTTTGCATGGCAGTCATTATAGATTGTTATTAATATGCTAGGAATATGGTAAGTTCATAACAGTTATACTAGTGGATATCTCTTCTCTATATCTCCATATGTTCTCTTATAGGGAAATCTGCTTATGTTGTAAAATTTATTCTCTGCAATATATCTATTATACTCTAAAGAATTGTTGGATTTTTTTATCCTCTCTATTATGAGGATTTTCCATAGGGTACATCTTGTGTTGTAGATGAATTATTGTGTTTGATTGAATTGTGAATTATTACAGGTCCTCAACATATCATTGATAAAAGTTTTAAATTTCAAGAATCTATGACATTGCTCAAAACCTTAACAATAATCTATACCACTACACAGATTATCAATACCACAACAAATATGTAATCCATGATAAAATGATACCAAAATGTACATATACATGATTTCCAACACACTAGCAAGAGGACAATCTATGATACCAATAAGAAGGATTCTAGGTAAACATAATTCATAACTTATCATTTCAAATGCAGACATATATATCTAACCCAACTAGACTTAGTCCATAAAAAATGATATACCAATCAATACTCTGAGATAATGATAATGACTTTACCAACACTAGTAATTGCACCACCACGCATGAGAAATGTAGAAACACCAACGTAGATATGAATTCCTTCGACACACTAGATAGGTAGCGATCAATGCTCCAGCAAACTCTCTATTCCAATGAATTCCAACAAAATTCAATGCACATTCATCAAATTCTATGGATACCACGCCATTCTTCAATGTAGGTAACTTTAAATGTGAGGCATCATCTCGCGCAATGTGGAGAGGGATTGAATCATGCAATTTATGGAGAGTATTCTCACTATGCAGACGTGAGGCTACATATGGGTAGACAACAATGGAGGCAAATAAAAAAAATTGGGGTTACAAACGGTGAAACACAAAAATAGAGGGAGAAATATGTCTGAATGGCATGTTGTAACGTATAGGCATAACTACAAGAATGAGCAAAAATACTTGAAGATAAGAGGGTAGATTGAAAAACTAGGCATGAGTTATGGCCAAGATCGTCGAGTTAAGGCCAATATCATCAGAATCTAACACTAATTGTTAGATTAACTCCTTCAATTCCTTAAATTTTATTGAACATAAATGCCTATATTATACATGAGAAAGTGACCCTTTAACTTTAGCTGCCAATAGGTCTATTGGAATCCATTGGACTTTGTGTTCTTATTCATATTATTTACATTTATTATAAAACCTCAATCCTTTAGGATTAGGTTCCTAACACTATTGAAGGTACATGGACCACTTCTAATCATGATCATTCTATAACTTTCCTTGGGTTTGAATGAATTATAGGCACTTCTGATCAGTGTGGATGATTGTATCCTTCCCTAAAATTTAATGTTTCCATTTTCAACGGGCCTGCACAAAACAATACATATCCTTATCATAGGCGGGATATCAACAAATAGAATAAGAGTGTCTCACTATGACAGGCCGGTATATTTCCATGCTAAGTGAGGATTGGTATTGAATGCATAATCATTGGAATGCATCTCAATATTGAAAGGCTACTGCAGGTTTGGCAAAGTGAGTATTGGATCCAAGCAAAGGAATCACTTCATATCCTTGAATTATTTTTTTTGTGGAACAACCTAATCAAACTTGGATTTGGCTCCACCCTTGGTCACTTGAATCAATGTCCAAGAAATATGAGAGAACCCAAACATAAATTTTTGGTAAAAGTTGGAAAGACCCAAGAAGTTTTGGACCTATGTTAGAGTCATTAGGGTTGGCCAATCATGAATGACATGGATCTTGGTTGGGTCCACATGCACCCCATGTTCATCAATAAATCATCCTAGATACTAAATTCCCTCCATTCCGAATGAACAATTATCTAAATTGGCATATAGCTTGTGTTGTCGTAATGTGCTTAGGACCTGTTAAATGTGTGGAAAATGTTCCACCCAAGTTTTTTTGAACATGAGGATTCAATATAGGCACATGACCATGAAGGAATTTGTGAATAACCCCAATATATCATCCAACATCCTCATGAATGTTGTTGGAGCATTAGTCAACTCAAAAGGCATGAATAACCACTCAAAAATTCCCTCTTTAGACTTGAAGGTTGTCTTCCATACATCAATTTTCTCAATAAAAAAATAGTGGTATCATAACTTTATATCAATCTTGTTGAATAACTTTCCACCCTTAAGTTGATCAAGAAGATCATTAATCCAAAGGATTGGGTGTCAATTCTTGATAGTGATCTTGTACAAGGATTTGTAATTAAAGCAAACTCACCATGTCCCATCCTTTTTATGTACCAACACAATAAGCACTACAACAATTTATACTTTGGAGGTGGTTTAGGATTAAGTAAGTCCTACAAAAACTATCTCTATTTTTTTTTTAGGGAAATTTTGGAGAAGGTTGTTGAAAGCCCCCCTCAAAAGTCATGAGAATTGAACTTTTGGAGGTGGTATTTTAACAACTGCCTCTAAATGTTCAACTCACGTGACTTTTGGGGGATGTTCTCAAAATAAATCCCCTAAATATATTTTTTGAGTCATTTTTATGACCCCCCTCCCCCTTAAAAGTCATGAGAATTGAACTTTTGGAGGTGGTTTTTTGAACCCCCCACCCCCTAAAAGTCATGACAAATGAACTTTTGGAGGTGGTTTTTTGAACCCCCCCTAAGAGTCACAGTAATTTAATTTTTGGAGGAAGTTTTTGAACCCCCCCTCAAAATTCACGAGAATTGAACTTTTACTGGAGGTTATTTGAAACCCCCCCTAAAAGTCAATAGAATTGAACTTTTAGAGGTGGTTGTTGGAAAACCTTTAAATGTCAGGAAAAATTGAAGTTGTGGAGGATTTTTTTTGAAACCCCCCATAAAAGTCATGAGAATTGAACTTTTGGAGGTGATCTTTTGAATCTACCCCCCAAAAAAGTGACGAGAATATATTTTTGGTGGCGGTTGTTTGAAACCCCCTTCTAAAATTCATGTGAATTGAACTGATGGAGGTGGTTATTTGAACCCACCCCCTAATATTCATAAGCATTAAACTTTTGGAGGTGGGTTTTGAACTACCCCCCTAAAAGTCACGAGAATTGAACTTTTGGAGGTGGGTTTTTAAAAACCTCCACCATAAGTTAAGTTCTCGTGACTTTTGGACGGGGCTTAAAAAGATTGCCCCTAAATTTATTTTTTGAAATCCCCCCACCCCCTAAAAATGATGCGAATTGAGGTTTTGAAGGAGGTTTGTAAAAATTATCCCCAACACTTCTATTCTCATAACGTTTAGGGAGCATTTAGAAAGGCCACCACTAAATATATTTTTCATGACAATTTTTATATTATTCAAACAAGTAAATGCTCACAACTGAATTACATAAATATTTACTTTTCAAATAATTAAATTGAATTAATTACTTTTTATAATATTGTGGATTAGGTGTATCATTTATGTGTGTAGGTTAGATGTGTCATTTACGTATGTGGGTTAGGTGTGTCGCATGGGTTTGACAATGCATCTAATAAAAAAAATGGAGCTAAGCGTGCATAAGCTAACATGGCATTAGGATGAGTTTGCATCATCATTCAACACCATATCCCATTATGTATCTACAATTGAGGAACTTGGGCTAGGGAAACAATTGCCTCTAGATTGCATGGACCATGCAAAAGACCTCGTATAACCACATAGTGCATGCATAGAAAATCTTAGACATAATAGTGGGATATGGTCCATATTTGGAGATTTGGCTCTCCATATAAGATGGTTCTAGTAACCCAAGCCATGGTTTTAGGCTGATCAATTTTGCCATGGAAAAACGTGGTAATATCAATGGAAAAGCGTGGATATTGCCACGTCTAAGTGTTTTTTTTCCCGTGGAAACAATTTCGTCGCAATAGAGACGACCCCTAATTTGTGTCGCAAGAGCGACAATGTTCTATATTTCGTTAGATGTCTAATCCGTCGCTATATCCATGCCTGGCCGTCTCTGTATCCATGCATGGCCGTCTCTGTATCCACACCTGTCCATCTCTGTATCCACGCCGGGCCGTCGCTGTATCCACGGCTGTGAAATTTTTTAAAAAATTGCCGTTGCTGTATCCACGGCTATAACTGTTTAAAAAAAAAAATACAATAGCCATAAGACAAATTCCATGTGGAAGTAGGTCATAATCCTTACATAATTAGTCAGGAGCAAATGTATTGAATGCACCAGTTTCCCAAGATTTCAGCCCTGAAACTGTGTATGAAGACTGTGATTATGGAGAAGACAACGTGTTTTCAACAGCGCAAAATAGTCCTCAATTTAGTTCAGCTAAGTTTGGAGGCAAAAGAGGTCCATTTACTCCTAGAAGTGAATACGCAGAGAGTTTATTTGAGGGTTATTTTGCCTTTCCCAACTATATGGCTAATACTGAATCTTCAAAAGCTAAGGTTCGTTCTCAAAGTGCTCCTAAACAGAGGCCAGCTTCTTATGAAAGGAATACAGTCTCATTTAGAAGGAGACCATCTTTGCAAGGAGCAGTGGATGCCAGGTCAAGCTTCACCAGTGCACGGATGCAAAGGTCATCTTCTCACGTCCCCTCAGTTCGCAAAGGATATCAGGATGCTGGTCCAGTTATGCTAGACAGATTGATAATGTCACTCAGGGATAGTCAATTTGAGACAGCTTCGGCAAGAAATGGTCACTACTAAATTCTTTAAAGTTTGTTGAGATGTGTATCTTCTAAAAGTTTGTTGGT
>LPNX010629673.1:563412-670717 GCA_001517045.1 Pseudotsuga menziesii
ATGGCAGCATACTACACCCCTGTCATGCGTTAAGCTGATCACTATATATACGATCTTAGACAGGACTAAGAATATATACAAAACAAATCAATTAGTGAGTAAGGTACAATCTGCAAACCATAGTTCATATGACTCTAACTTGTGTGAGGCATCTAGAAAACAAATTTACAAGTCAACCAAAAAAATCATAACAGAATTACAATGTGGTAAGGCCCTCCTTTTCAATATAATACCAAGCAGAATAAGAAAACAAACACAGATTGAGATCCCTTGTTCTTACCATTTTCGATGGAAAAGTACAAAATAAAGTATGATATTTAAAAAAACAACCTGCAATATAATTCTTACTCGGTATTTCATATCTTGACATTTTACTCCAACAACTGAATGGTACCCAATAAAATTGTTGTTTCCAAGAACAGTACGTCCTGGTAGATCAGAACCAACAACTGCACCATTGTTTGACAAAATTGCAACAAAACAAATCAATCATATAGAAAAAAAACCTTACTGATATCCATGGTTTTGGAAACAATCTACAAAAATGAACAAGCATTGGCAAAGGCTTCCAAATTTCATAAATTTGTGTATTGTAGAATAGCTAGAATGCTTCATATCTTTCTCCTAAATAAACTTTATGCAATAGGAGTGCATGGATCCTATGGGTAACCCACGTGAGTAACACACATCCTTCTCCTAAATCTGTGTTTCCACTGATATGACATCCAGGATGCAACTGGCAACAATTTCCAAGCTTTGTTGCAGGACCCATAGTACAAAATGGCCCAATCACAACGCCCTGTAAGTTGAGAATTTGTTCATTACCCCCTGTACAAAAAACAAGGCATAAAGAATATTTTTTACCACAACACAGAATGTCAAGGTTTCTTACTTCCATATTTTTGACCATCTGCAAAAAATTTCCATTTTTCCCTTGAATGCAAGAATGAAGTATGGAGTGATGTAATAAACAACACTCTTAATTTCCAGAGCAACAAAATGGTAGCAGAAAATAAAATGCTGATGAGGAGGTTAATCAATTCACTAAAAGACCTCCTGGCAGGATATTTCATGGATAAAAATTACAAATCAGTGATTCTGACAGTTTTTACTAACTATCTGTTCAGTTTTCACTAGAGTTGCAAACTTAGATATATGACATTTTTTAACATCCAAAGAGTAATATAACTCTGTATGAAATGTCAATTTATATCTAGAATAAAGTTCAGCCCAATTATAGATATCAATTGTAAGACAAGGATAACCTTAATAATAAAAAACATTTTCCACACAGTTCCAAGGAAAACAAAAAATGTCGACATGTGAGTGTGACAAAGCATTAGAATTTTTGTGGCACTGGTTACTACTTCTTGATGTAGTGGGATTATTGTTTTTCAGTCTCTTATTCTTCAGCTTCGTCTTGTTGTATATTATATTAGTATAAGCATAATGGACATTGCCATCCACCAAGAGCACCTGTGCGGCATGGTTCTCTTGCAATAACTGCTTGTACTCATTACATATTTGTGAGTTTGCTGGAAGCAAATAAGGACATCACTCATCCTCCACTGCCTTATTGCAGGAAGTTTGTGTGTTTCAATCTTTCCATAGAGTATCAAGGGTTATTTCCTTTTCACTTCTAAACTGCCATGAGTTGGTCTAGATATGAGCCATCAGTAGTTTCTGAAGTAATGAAATGCTAGCTTTCAAAGAACTTCATGGTTATTTATTTTATTCATGTCAAAAATCTCCTCAGAGCACCATATCTGGCAACCCATTTCTTTGCTAGAGTAGTAATTGGATTCTTTGACCTGTCTTTATGAATGCATCCTATAAATCGATGATAGGACATTTCTAGAAGCCAGTTAACTAATCATCCACCAAACTTTTAATATTGAATATTGTGCTTGGATGTTTCGCTCAAGAATCTGGTTTGTAACTCTGTAATTTTAGACTACCTCTTTTTTGGGTGCCATGCAAGGATCTAGGTATACACCAAATTCCCATTGAATAAAATGAAAAACACCCACCACAAATTCCACAAATGGGCTTCATAAAAACCTGTAAGTGCCCCAGCCCCAGCCAAATTACTCCAAATCCAGATTCCCCATACACAACAGTCTGTGAGAAGGGAGCATCAAGTCAAATAAAAAATGAAATGGGTTCAGATGAAATTACTGCTCTGAAATCCACCATAGAGTCCGAGCAAGAATACCAATGGAACGAGCATGGATAGCAACACCAAACCCACAACTGTAACTCCAAATTTCCTCCATCCCTTCTTCATAGACATAATTTCCTTATGAAAACGCTAATCACCGGGTGCTATTTTCCCTCCTTGCCTGCACCATCAAATCTGAAGGTTTAATGCCCACAAACTCATGAGTGGGTGAACATAAATTTATCACAGGCAGTGGTACACCCAAATCAGCAAAAGACATTCTATCCTGGAAATTGTAATTCGCTCGAAATCCAGTACTGTGGTTAATTTGAGCAAATTGTGCATACAATATCAATATGTGTGGGGAAAGCTATGGATCTATACGAACCCTGGATCTGTAGTGAGTTGAGTTGTGTGATCTGTGTTTCCATTAGGAAGGCCAAACAGACAGCCTTCTCATGGTATTATGCTAAAAGGTGAATCCTTGGCGGGTATGGCATTTGTAGGTTCCGCACCCTATGTGACTTTTGGTTCCGCGCCCTATGTGACTTTTGACTTGTCATGAGTTATGTAATGGAATATCCACAATACTTTACATATCAAACAACCCTAAGTTAAGGATCTTGATTACTCCTCCCAAAGAGCCTCCTCTTATGGTATGGATACGAGGTTCACTCTCCTCCACCCTTTTGGAACTCTTATGACAACTTAGATGTTGATAATTCTCAAAGGAAACCAAATGTTTGCACTCTGCATTATTGTTTACACACCTCTTAAAGATCTTATTGACTTCAAATATGTTTAACTCTCTTTGTGGATTCATAAACGGTTTAGAATATGCTAACATGGAATCCATCACCATACCAATCTCAACCAAGGTGGTGACCTAGAATATTAGGGGTCGATTGGACCCTTATGGAAAATATATAGTTAGAAGAATAAGAACCATGTTTCATTCTTTCGACATTTGTTACTATAATTTTCAGACGAGCATGTCCTTACCCATTATGGGAGTATTACAATGAATGTAATTGGATTACAACACTCTAAAAGGATCCATTTTATAAAGAAGCCACATATGGGGGGTTATCTATTCTACTATATTCACCTAATATTTTCAATACTTGGACCCAACTGCATGAAATCATTTGATTGCATGAGTGAGATGGCCCACAAGGAGAAAAATATGTTTGTAAGGGATTTGAACCTCGGTAGAGGGTATTGAACACCTCCTCTTTACTAAATAGATTTGGACATTTTTTGTTTATATGAAGTTAAGATATTTTAATTTTCTTCCTAATAATTCACTGAGCTACATTTGGTTGAATGTGTTTCATTTCAAACCATGAGAATTGTACAACTAGGGTTGTGACCCTTATCTTGACATTAATGGCTACTTATGTTTCAAATTGGAGTGTTAGCCCTTTCCAACTTCTAGTTTTGATCTTGATCAACTTAGACGACAACATTTAAACCTAGCCAATAGGTCAACTTGACTGTTGTAAAAATCCAACAAAAGACGGTGTCATCGCTATAGCGATGGTCAGGCGTGGATATAGCAACGTCAAGGCTTTAGGCATGGATACAGTGATGGCTAAGAGTCCCAGCTTGGATACAGCGACGGCTAGGCGTGGATACAGCGACGCCTCGTTCTTGTTACATCGGATTTTACACCAAAAAGTAAGAAACATGGAAAACCTCCGTGGAAAAATCCACGCTTTTGTACTAGTGTATCTATAACATTTTCTTCTAGGTCCATGCGTCATCTGCATGGTGTTAGCACTTAGAATTTGCCCCCGGTTGTGAAAGGATAATCCCAAGCTAACCACAAAACCAATCTTTAGGAAGAAAGTTGTCTTCTTTCTTTCTAGAAATGGATCTCTCAATATTTTAACTCACGGGCTAGAAATGTTTGAAAAAGAAACAAAATTTAATAATGATTATGGTTTAAACATGTGCTCATTGGGCATGGAATCATGTATGGTAATAAACATAAACGGTGTTTCTCTGTTGCCAAATTTCTGTGGTGATAGGTTATTGGAGATGTAATCGGAGAAACCATAGTATCGAAATGAATTTAACATAAACGGTGTTATTGCAAAGGAATTTAACAGATGCGTGCTAGCTACTCATTCATAGTCAAATAGATGATTGTATGGTGGATAAGAAGAATAAGAAACAAACCATTAAAATGGGCATCTAACAACGATGAATCCAATGCTAACTTTAGTGGAAAAGCTTTGTGAATACTCAAAAGTAAAGGATCGTAGCATATATTTATGAATTCTAATCCAATGTAAACTCATTCAAGCATGAAAAGAACACTCAATGGAAACATAAACTAGAACACATTCACATAAAGAAAGGAAAGTACAGACTGCAAATAGGATAACACAAGAATATCTAAAAGACACTTGCTCGACTGTACAATTTTATTAATCTTTTTTATCTATGTTACAATAACAATTTCTCACACGGGTTCCAACCCTTATTACATTGTAAAATGTTGCTTAAATACAAAAACATGCTCCATGAGCTGATAACTACCTTTATACTAAAAATATGCAGCATAGATGCCTTATTGCATATGTCACTTTGCTCCCTAGCTAACTTAAATTCTTAGAAATAAATTAGAGAATTTAACTAGACTAGTTTTCAACGGTCTTCAAAATTTCTTCATTTGTGAGACCTATACTTTGTATTTACAAATTTCTCAACTGTCCATCACTGATTGACAGTTGGAAATTCCAACCTGTCCATTTCCTTCACAAGTACCCTCAATTCCACATGGTCCACGTAGGATATTACTGGCAGTTGAGTACAAATAGATCTGAAAGTATTTAATATTTCAGAATCCATAGATAATTTTTCAACTACTGTTTTACCGGAGATTGATTGTTGCATGTCCTCAAAATTCTTTTGATCCAACATGCACTTAACTAATTGAGCATGATATTTCACCTAAGATAGAATTTTACCATTTTCCTCCGAGAAAGAAGGTAAACCCATTTTAAACAACGGTGTAAATAACTCAATGAACATCTTAACCTGATGATGCATGATGTCTATTTTGGTTTGTACGGTGTCCAAATGTTGATGCTTTCCAACTAATTTTCTTTCTCAAGTGATCACTAAAATTATTTCTTTAATCCCTATAGTCTTCAAATCATCTTCTAACACACCATTTAGAAAATTGACTGTATTATTTGTTGTTTCTATAGGCTTCTTATTGAAATTCTCCTTCACTGTTGTACAACTTTGTCTAGCAGCCTATATGACAGTTTCTTAATCATAAGCTATAGTTTAAATAATGCCTAAGCTTCCCAGCTTCTATTATAATCATATCCCAAATGATATGTTTTTCTCCTTGTACTGGAAATTGTCCAGTCAACTGCTTTATCAATTTGTCATTTTTATCTAGAAGGCCTTTACTCTTAGATTCCATGGCCTTCATTTCCTCTTATTTATTTAAAGCTGCATTCTATGGGATTTTGTTTTGATTCTTTAGGCCAACAATTTCTAAATATCTCAAGCTTACTTGGTTCATGTCCTATACAATTGAGTCTTCATTTGTTTGTGCAGATGCAACTAGTGAAATTATCTGTACCTCGGGCTCTTTTTTGCTTTCTTCTATTTCCTTATGCAAATCACCTTGCTTTTACTTAAGGACGTCTACATTCTCTATTAAAATCATTTTATATTTTTCCCACTCCTTTTTGTCCTTTGCAAACTTCAAAATCTTAGATTTACAATTACTTAATTTATCATTCAGTGTCTCTTTCTCTTTCTCTAGCTCTGTTAGCTCTGAAGCTTGAATGAGCTGAGTAGAAGGAATTTTCATCATTTTCTTCAATAATTGAATTGTACTTTCTTTTTCTACCAGCAACTTCTGAATTTCTTCTCCCTTATTTGTTTCACTATTAGCAGTCAACAAAACTCCTTAGAGCTTCTTGATTTACTATAGGTGTGCTTTATTTTCTACCCTTTCCTGTCTCAATTGTTTTTCAATCTTTATCTTGGTGGATTGTAGCCTAGATACCTTCAGGGTTTCCTTCAACAAATAAATGTATATGAATTCTCAAGTCCTCTTATGCAAATGAATCATGTCTGGGACATGAATGTTTTCTAAATTCATTCTCATCTCTGCCACCTTGTTCTTAGTAGCCACTATTAAGTTTAAGGTATTTTGAGTATGATCCCTAACAGTGACCAAAGAGACATATTTGTTTCAAATATTCCTTAAATCAGCATACAATTTTAGAGACTCATTCATTGATATTTCTTTTTTATCTCTGTATTTGTCAAATAATTTAGTCATGGTCTTGAATTTATCAATAGATCCTTCGGGAGTTTAAGAAAAATCATACTCCTTTACTTCAATTGTTGGACCTTTTGCTTTCATGTGTTTCTTCTTGCCTTCATTCTTTGTTAATTCTACCATATCCCCTTGAACTTCAATCTTTTGCTTCTTTGATGTTTCTGAATTATCTTCCTATTATGTTTCCATGGCATCCGAAAAAATTCTTCTATTAGTCATTTTTGAATGACTAGCAACAAGAGTAATTACCTCTAATGCTGGGACTATAGCGAATGGATATTGTTATGTGGAACTAATATCATGTGCTGGTGATGTAGAATATTGTTGCATATCATATTCATTATGCATTGGTGAAGGATAGTCTAACCAGTTTTCCTGCTCAGCTAATCCTTCAACTTCCCGATGTTCAGAAGGATTGTTTTTATTTAAATGTTTCCTTATTGAGATGATATGATGGGGATCATAATTTATTGCAGTGGCTGTTTGAAATCCCATCTCTTTCAACAATATTTCTATCACAGGAAATGCAGTCTTTCTCTTAATAATGAAGGGTCCAATCACCTAGGGGAATTTAATCTCTGAATCCTTCCTGAAACTTGAAAATTGCTCATTCTCAACTATTAACTTTTGTCTCACCAATTCTAGTGAAAATATCCTTGGAGTGAGGAATGAAGATAATATATAAGGCTCATGAGTGAATCCATATACCCTAATGATTGTGTGTTCCTCCAACAAGAACCAATCACCAATCCTTCTGTCTGGTGCAAATTGTAAAGCTTCCTTCATAACTGGTAGTACCCTGGGTAATTTGGCTTCGAAAAATTCTTTATAAACCTCTGTCGTTAAGAATTTCATGGACTTAAGGAAGTTTTTGCTGATTTCCTCTATTAATATCATCTTAGGAAATTGTAAATTCTCCTCATTGAAGAAAAGAAACATCCTGGCCAAATAAGATTGAAATATGAAGTGGTTTTTATTGTGTAAATTCACTAGCTGAGAGTGAATACTCCCAACCAGGATTTCATCAAATTTAAGACAGACTGACTGGGATGATTGGGATGAATGGGATTCAAATTGACATGTGCTAATTTTAAACAAAAGAATCATTAGCAGCTCAGTGACATATCTATCAGTATCCAAACCTAAAAATTGACTCATCAAGGAAATAACTAATTTAGTTTGTTCATTGAACAAGTTGGTATCTACAAGGAAGGATTGATTTTGTAGAGACACATATGACCTAAAACAAGTAGTGAAGAAGGATTGTTTTTTCTCAAAGGTTGCTTGACAGAAAGACTGAATTAGGTTTCCTTCATTAAAATCTTCTTGGAATGGGGTAAATGAGGAAGGGGCTGCAAGTGAGTCCGGAACAACTAAAGCATTTTCAGGACACAAAATTTTGGTCTTGAATGAGTCCATAATCACTCTTTCAGAAGAAGAGTAATCTAACACACACCACTCAATAAAATCTAGGAAATTTAGGGTTTGTTTAGGACAAAAATAGTGAAATGGGACCTACAAACTCCATGTAAGTCTGTACAATGTTCCTCAAAATATTTTATCTTGGTTTTCAACTTGTTAATAGGGACAAAGGTCAATAAAGTATCAAAAACATCAATATCCCTGTCTTCAAATACCTCTTCAATTTTCTGGAATTCTAAGGTTTGAGCTTCTATTTCCCCTCCACTATCCATTTTCAAATATTTTTCGGTAGGTAAAAGGTGGCCTACCTAGTAAACTGACGTGTGGATGAGAATAATTCTGAGTTAGATTCTTTCACGCAACATAGATTTCTTCTTCCAATGCACAAAAGACAAATAACCTTTATCCATGTACCTTACCTCTTATAGTATTTTATGCAAAGGAATCCTCTATTGCTTTTCATACAACTTTCCTAGGTGAATCTTCCTTTGTCCATAGATTTATTTCCTATTTGTCTCAAGCCATTGATCTTAATCATTGTTTATCCTTACATTTCTAATTATGCTTCCCTATTTATGTTTATCTTCCCTGCAATTCTCAGCAACGGATCCCTTCATAATTGTAGATCCATTAGCTTTTTGTTTACCATCGTATATCCTCTCCTCTATTTACCGTCGTTCATTTAGAAAATAAATATCATGCATCTTTCATTAGTGGATTTGCAAACAACCCTTGATATTATTCTCCATAAATATTGACCATTGATCAATTCCAACCTTTACATATTTCACTCAATTCCAATTATACATACAACATGCACATCTTCCCAGTGGATTCCTTCTCCATCGTAGATATTGATCAATCTCAATCTTTTCCATTGATTATTGTAACCCTTTAACCTATTACACTGGGCTTCATTATGATTTTCTCTGTGCATCTTGCAGCAGCGGAATCTCCCTCGACCATAGATCTCTCCCACTTTAAGTCTTAACCTTTGATTCTGCAGGCCCTTTAACACATTTCGTTGATCTCAATATCGTATTAGTCCGTGCAGCTTCTATCAACAGAATGATCTACAGCCGTTGATCTCATTAAGCATCAACCTTTGTCATTGATCTGTGTGAGTTGTACACTTCTCCACTAATTCCCGACTCAAATTTCCTTGCGCATGTTAACTCAACATAATATTTATGGACTATAGATCACTTTCTTATTTCGATCTTCGTCATTTATCTATGCAATGTGTAAGATTTTTCATTGATTGGAAAATTTTATTTTCCCGCACTAGTTCCACTAGCGGAATCACTTTCATTCGTAGATTTGTCTTACCTTTTTTTATGATCATAGATCTTGACTCCCCTTTACACCATTCCACTAGCTCCCCAAATTCTTTTACTCATGCATCTCCTAATAGTGGATTGATTATCAACCGTAGATATTTTCTTCACATATTTTCACCCTTAAAGCCTGTTACCTGATACCATAGTGTTGCACCTGCAATTGTTCTCCCCAAATTTTTTAAATTTTGGGCCCCTCCTCATGTTTTTTGCACTTGTTTTAATTGTCTGGATCCTTGATTTTTTCGATCATGCATTAAATTGTGGATGATTTCCTGGAGTTTACATCCCGTCCTGTTTTTTCAGAAGTTTCTTGCGTTTGAGACTTATGGTGAGTCGCAGGTTTTAAGGTTGGGTTTTGCTTGTCGATCGATCAAATATCCTTTATTGTGGTCACTATTGCGGAGGTATAACAGGCTACCATCCATTTCTGAATTTAAAGTTGTCTAAACACTTAGTGTTTTTTTTCGTTTGATCGGGCGTCTTTTGTTTGATCCAAAGCCGTTTCTCTTCCACCGTTGCATCTGGGGAAGTCATTCAGCTTCCGAAGTAGAAATCCGTCCGACATCTGACTGGGCAACATGTGGCTTTAGCCTTCTCTTTTCCACCGTTACGGCTCGCAAAGTCCTTTAGCCACCAAAGTGTGAAGTCATCCGACTTCCGATTTAAAGTTTTCCCTCCCACAGGTCGCATGTGTCTTTCGCCTTCCCTTCCACCATTGCGGCTCTCAAATTCATTCCGCTTCCGATGTCTAAACCATCCGACTTCCGATTTTAAAGTTTCCCGCCCACCCGTCGCATGCCTGGAGCCTTTAATTTTCCGCCGTTGCGGCCGGGGAAGCCGTTTGGATTCCGATGTTGGTTTCCTCCCGTTTTCCGCCGTTGGTATTGCCATCACAAGCCTATAGGAGGACAAGGTAGTATGGTCGGCACTTGTAGAATGACGGTGGTGCACCTGATCATTTCCTGTGGATTAGTCGTTCAGTCAGTTTAATTTGCTGCTGAGGTTTAAATGCATTTCCAACGAATGATGCTCGTTGTTTTATCGCAGGTATTTCCGGAGGTTGGTCAACGGAGGCGGACCGTTTGGTGAAGGTAGAGCCGAAACCAGTAGGAGTGTAAGATAGACAAACCAAAGAAAAGACAAAATGAATGGTGACAAAGAGGTAGATCTGAAAGGTCCGGCAGTTACGTGGCCAATCATAGGCATGCACCGGAAAGGCAGAGGAATATGAAGCGTCGGGAGACTGAAAGGTCATCGGTTTGAGGGGAAACCCAAATGGTGGATTGTTGTAGTTTAAATATTGAAAAATAAAACTGAAAAGGGACTTTCTGGAAAAAAATTGTAAACCATTTGCTTGTAAGAGGAACTATTTCGTTTTACAATCAGAAATTGCAACTTTTGCCTGTGGGAGAAAGAGAAATGTGGATGTATCAATGTGATTAAATGAACAATGTTGAAGGGGAACTATTTCATTTTTGGCTGTGTTTCATTAACTGTGAGAGTGTTTGACCTTCCTGAACCTATGTTCTTATTGAATGTTCTTCAGTATATTTTGTGATGTTTCCACTGTGAGTAATAAGTGTTGTTCATAAAACGATTGGCTATCTGGTTGTTTAAATGTCTGTAATTGTTCATGTGTCTTGAAAGAAGTATCAGCTATCTGTAACTCTTCATAATGCATGTACAAAATGTATTACTCACCAGTGAATGATAATTCTGCTCCCTAGGGATAGTTTAGGTAGTTAGTTTATTTTCTTGTTGTTTGTGATTTGGATGCTTGTGAGCCTTAAGACGAGAGGTAAGAACCTGTGCATCACATTGTGACTGCTCCTCGCATTTTTATCGCCCTGCATTGTTAATTAGGCACGTGCATTTCATAATTTAAGTCAAAAATACAAAATCTCAGTGGACCGGGCCATAACTGGTAAAGCCTTTGTTTTGTACTTGACCTATGGTAGCCGGACCGTAAACTTGACGGATTCCCTATACCAAACAGTCAACGGGCTAGTTGGGAACGTTGATTGGGGAGAATCCCTTACTGTTGCTGCTTGCAATTTTTGGGGCCTCAACAGTTTTTGGTGCTAGAAGGAGGGCCACTAGTGCATGGCTGGCTGAGGAATCTGTTTTCCCGAGATTATTCCACCGGTAATAGTTCTGAAAGCTGTGGGTTTCATAATCCAATTCCGGAAGAAAGAGAACATCTATATGCTGTTGGCAACAAAATTGTTAATGATTTGAGAAGGCACACTAGGGAATACATAAAGAAGATTGGAGGATTACCAGTCATCCCTGAATTGCCCATAAGAGAGTATAAAAGGAAATATCGTCCTGTAGCGGAAGACTTAGTGTTGGTTGGAGACTGGGAAGAGCTTGTAGAAACATCCTTACAAGAAGTTGTACTACCTTTGAACCAAGAAGGCCCAAATACCCCTCACAGTTCTCCTGTTCACACTCCTATTGGCTCACCTCCTCACTCTCCACCTAGACTCATGGCAGGAGTAAATGCTAACCCACCACCTAACCCACCTAATCCACCACCTGCTTGGAAAGCCAGATCACCGTTAAACCTGACACCTCCATTACATGACCTACCTCAAGCCTTTGACAAGATGCTTCCCAAGTTCGACCCAAATGAGAAAATACTAGTAGATGATCACCTACAAAGTTTTTACTTGGCAATTGAAGGATTAAGGGCCGGGGAGCATGAAGATGTAGTCTGCAGATTGTTCCCACACACCCTTAAAGGAGCCGCAACATCATGGTACTTTGGGTTGCCTTCTAACTCTATTCCTAATTGGGATACCTTTGAAAGAATTTTCAGGAGTAAGTATGCAACTCAGAAAACTCATTCAGCCCTCATGAAGGGGCTGTGCGCGTTGAAGAAAGAAAGAAAAAAAAAGGTACATAGTTTCACACAAAGGTTTGCAGCATATCTCAAGAATTTCTCTGAAACAGATAAGCCTTCGGACAAGGTATTGATTGAGTATTATACTTCAGATTTAGGCCCTGATTTGGCCATGTTTTCCAAAGGAAGGGCCAAGCCTACTTTGATGGAAACATATGAAGAGGCAGAAGTAGTGGAAGCTGAAAGAGAAAATATTGAAGATTATCCAGAACAGTCAGGAGAAAGGTGCAGGAAGAAAGGCCTTATTGTTTACTAAGCCTAAGGAGGAAAAGTCACCAGATTTGGAAAATATGGCCAAAATGATGCAGAAGCTTTCCAACAAAATCATAGATTTGGAGAAAGAGAAAGAAACACATAAGTTCTATAAGCCATATTATAAGAAAAGAGAGGATAACCATCAGTCTCAACCTCCTCCTCACAATACTGCATCTATGAACCTAACAGAGGTAGGCATGGAAAATTTTTGCACTTTCCACCAACAACCACACTCTGAAAAGAATTGTCCTCAATGGATAAATTCAATGACGTTGGTCATGAATCAGCTGTTGGACTCTAGATTAACAGAAGATGGAGATGAAGAAAGGAAAGAGAATTCTACTTCTATGTCTACTAAAGAACAGGAAGAGGAAACCATGGATTTATGGAATTCTGTCTCGTTATTTGATGCTGAAGAGGAAAAGACTCAGGGGTACAAGGACGTTATGGAAACCAACGTAGCCACAAGGAGCCAAGGGATGGTTAAGGAAGATAGTCTTATACTCCCAAAGATTAAGAGGCTGTAGAGAAATATTAAGAAGAAATTTCAAAATAAATCTTTGGCTAATAAAATTCCAGAGTTTACTATTACCAGCCAAAATCCTAGGCAGAATGATGCACGGGCCAAGCCAAGTGAAGAAAATGCTGATAAACCCCATCCCATTGAGTAGCCGATGGATTATGACATTGTGGAGGATTTAAAAAAGGTAAAAGCGAATGTTCCACTATTTGAAATGTGTAAAGTGCCGCAGCAAAAGGAAAGATTATTGAAAGCACTTGAAGCACCGGATGAGAAGCTCCCCATTGATAATTAACCTTGGGACGAAGAAGAAATTGGAGAAACCAGTGTTGGAGGTAAGTCTAAAGTTAAACATCCACCTTTCCTCCTCACAATTGAAATTTATAATCATAACGTGCACAATTGTCTGGTAGACTCAGGGGCGTCAGTTAATGTTATGCCGATATCAGTCTGTAAGAAGATAAATGGGCAGCCTAAGCCATCCACGTGGAGGGTTGTGCAGTTGGATAGGATAGATGTAAAAGTAATTGGTGAGATGGAAGATGTATTAGTCCATCTGGCATCCAATGACAAAGTATGCCAAGTGATTAACATCATGGTGGCTGATATAACAGACGCTTATGGTCTTGTCCTAAGCAAAGACTGGTCGGCCAAATTAAATGGATATTTCGCCTCAGATTGATCACATCTGTGGTTGCCATACAAGGGAAGTCCAAACTAGATTAAGATTTTAAGAGAACCTCACATGAAGTACAATGTTACTCAACTAGAGGAGAAGAATGTACCAGTGGATTCTATACTGGGAAACTATTTTATTGAGTTGGAACCAGGGAATTATCAAGTAAAGGAAGCCAACAACAGATTTGACACCCAGCCTGATCTCCTTCGATTCTCACAGGCTGATGAGATTGATTGTAAAATAGTAGACTTAGCAGTAGGAATAGATTCGCATTCAGTAGTTTGTGATTTTTGGACTTTGTTTTTTGATAGCTCTAAGACATTAGAGGGGTCAGGGGCTGGTTGTGTCTTGATCGACCCCCAGAAGAATAAACATTTTCTCTCATGTAGATTAGAGTTTGAATGTACTAATAATACAGCTGAGTACGAAGCGCTGGTGCAGGGACTAAAGAAAGCAATTGAATTAAAGGTAAGTATTAAAAGTTTTTGGAGATTCAGAAATAATTGTAAAGCAAATCAGAAATCAAATCCATTGTGTTTCCCCTCACTTGAAATCTTACCAAAATGAGGTATGGGACCTTCTTAAATGTTTTAATGCTTTCAACATTATTTCAATTCCAAGAAGTAAAAACGCAGCAGCTGACCTGTTGGCCACATCAGTCGCTAGGCTCGTGCCCACTAATAATCGTTGTTCTATTGAACTGCTTTTCAGGCCCTTAGTACCGGATATGATCACCAACTTGCGGGTGTTCGACGATGATCAGCAAATAATAGAATGCTTAACAAATGATGAGGTCTTTAAAGGAGCCATTATAGATGATGAGGAACATCAGGCCGAGATGAAATATGACAATTTCATTCCTAAAGTAGTCAGAACGTTAGAAAAAATGTTCAATTTAAATGAAAAGTTCAGGAGACCAGCTAACGTGAAGACCCACAGCTCATCGCTACAGTTCGAGCTGATAAATTTAGGGAATGAGACGGCTCCTAAGTTCGTGAATCTCGGCAAATGTTGTTCACAAACAGAAAGAGACAAATTCGTCAGTCTTTTTAAACAATATAAAGATGTTTTCGCATGGACGTACGAAGATTTGAAAACATATGACACCAGCATCATCAAGCATGTCATTCCCATTAAAGCAGGCGTCAAGCCATATCAACAACCTTTGAGAAAAATGCATCCAAAATTGGAGCCGCTGATTCAGAGTGAAGTGAAGAAATTATTGGATGCTAGAATCATTTTCAAAGTCAGGCACTCTGAGTGGGTGTCAAATCTGGTACCAGTAAGGAAAAATTCAGGAGAAATTAGACTCTGGGTGGATTTCAGGAACCTAAACCGTGCATTGGACAAAGATAACTACCTTGTTCCACCCATGGAGCAACTGTTACAGATGGTTTCAGGGTCTAAACTGTTCTCATTATTAGACGGTTTCTCTGGCTACAATCAAGTATTGGTGGCCGAAGAAGACAGATTGAAGACAACGTTCAGAACCAAATGGGGAACCTTTGCCTACAGAAGAATGCCCTTTGGGATGATAAATGATGGAGCAACGTTTTAGAGGGCTATGGACATAGCTTTCAGTGGATTGATTGGCCGAAGTGCTGTAGTGTACCTCAACGACATTACAATATTCTCGAAGAAAAAAGAAGATCACGCGTTTCACTTAAAGCAAATTTTCGAACGCTGTCGAAAATATGGCATCTCTCTCAATCCTAAGAGGTGTGTGTTCGCTGTCACGGAAGGCAAGTTGCTGGGTCACATAGTTTCAAAGAAAGGAATTTATATAGATCCAGAAAGAATCAAGGCCATTGAACAAATCCCCTTGCCCCATAATAAAAAGGGGATGCAATCATTTATGGGAACTATAAATTTTGTTCGAAGATTTGTGCCTGATTTCGCTCAAATTGTCAAGCCATTTCAGCAGATGATGAAGCAAAATGCACAATTCAAATGGACCGAGATTGAAAATAATGCTTTCAGCAAAATCAAGACTGCTGTCGCACATGCACCTTCTCTGAAAAGCCTAGACTTCGATAAAGACTTTATTCTGTACACCTTTGCATATGATGATTCGCTAGCAGCTGTGCTTACGCAAAAGGAAGATGGGGGGGATGAATTCCCAATATCCTTCATGAGCACTGGTCTATAAGGGGCTTATGCAGTATTTAAGGCAGTAAAGCAATTCAGGCCTTACATTTTGAAGAATCGAACCAAGGTAATAGTCCCCTACCCAGCTGTAAGATCCCTTCTCATACAGAAAGAGTTAGGAGAAAGAAGGGGCAACTGGGTAATAGTTCTTCAAGAGTACGACCTTGAATTCAAGCCAGCCTCTATAGTTAAAGGTGAAGGGTTGTGCAAATTGATGACTAAAAGTGGGAACAATGAAGAACAAGCCTGGGAGGATGAGGCTGAATTACATGTAATGGATGTATGTCCTTTGTTTACAGCTCCCGAGTCTTGGTATAGAGACCTTGTGCATTACCCGCAGTCAGGACTGTTGCCAGAACATTGGAATTCCAAACAAAGAAGAGTGCTACGTCTTAAATAGGCCTCCTATCAACTTGTTGAAGGAGTATTATTCAGAAAGAATTATGATGGGGTTCTTCTCAGATGCCTAGAAAAGGAAGATGCAAAAAAAGTAATGACAGAGTTGCATGACGGGCCTGCTGGGGGACATTATTCAGGAGACACTACAGCTCACAAAATCCTAAGGGAAGGTTATTATTGGCCTACACTGTTTAAAGATGCACATGCACATGTCAAAAAGTGTGATATTTGCCAAAGCTGTGGTGGGAGACAACCTAAAGCGGTAGCACCCCTAAAGCCTGTGATGATCACGGAACCATTTGAGCAATGGGGGCTGGATATTATTGGAGAAATAAAACCAAATTCCTCTCTGCAGCACAAGTACATTCTTACCGCGACTGATTATTTCACTCGCTGGGTCGAAGCTATCCCACTGCGCAAGATAAATGAAGACGAAGTCATCAGCTTTCTGCAAGATCATATCATGACCAGGTTTGGAGTTCCAATTTTGTTAGTTTTTGATAATGCTAAATACTTTTCATCAATTAAATTAACTACTTTTGCTCATGATAAAGGAATAAAATTGCATTATTCTACTAACTACTATCCACAAGGAAATGGCCTGGCTGAATCCTCTAATAAAAATCTGATTAGAATCCTAAAGAATACTGTAATAGAAAACCAGAGGAGTTGGCACTCAGCACTACCAAATGCCCTTTGGGCTGATAGATTCACCCCCAAGTCTGCAATAGGAGTGTCACCTTATACCCTTGTGTATGGTAAAGAATCCATTCTTCCACCCAACATCATGTTGTCGTCTTCTATTTTAGCCCAAGAGTCTAGTGGGTCAGAGAGTGAAGTTTTATAGATGAGGATATGCAATCTTCTGAAAGCGGAATAGGCTAGATCTAAAGCCAAGGAACGCTTTAAACAACAACAGGAGTTAGTAAAGAGATGGTTTGACAAACATAAATCTGGAACAAAATACTTTGAATTAGCAGACTTAGTCCTCAAATGGGATCACCCCCATGATGAGAAAGGAAAGCATACTAAATTCCAGCAATTGTGGGTAGGCCCTTTTCAAATTGCGGCAAAGCTTCGCCCTTCTACTGATAAGTTGCAAGATCTACAGGGGTGGAAAGAGAACTTACCAGTAAATGGTTTGGTTCTCAAGCCTTATTTTTCTTGAGTTTCTTTGAGTTCTTCGGGTTTGTATATAAATAAGCTATATAGCTGTCTTTTGATTCATGTTTTTCAGTTTGTTTTAGTTTAAGTTTTATTGATTTCAATAAAGGGGGACGAACCCACGGTTGCATGAAGAACATCGAAATGTTTGGGAATGATAAACATTTTGAGTCTCAGACTGTGTGTTGCTAAAAGAACTTCTTCCAGTTTAGCAGTTTCCTCGAATAATTCTGTGTGCATTGAAGTCCTGCTTAACCCCTGTGAAATAAACTGGGTTCGAAGAGTCTGGAATACTATGTTGAGGCTCCATCCACATCACAATTAAAATGTTCTAAGGAGCGACAGCAGAGGACCCATGGAAAGGAGCAAGGTGAATAGTATATTAATATAAATGATCCCATGCCAGGAAACGCATGCCAAAAGGAAAACATAAGAGTCAAAAAATCCTATGAAAGCATCACAAATCAAAGCAGGTGCTGAATCATAAGTACTAAATTGCTGAAAGATCCTCTCTGTTTGTGAGCTGAAACTTGAAATACACCACTCACACAAAAGGACACTATGGGATAGAGGATCCTGAATTAAAATTCAGTAAGAAAGGCATGCAGGAGGACTCATAGGAAAAGGGACAAAAGTCCAAAAACACAAAAAAGTGCTAAAATGGCATGGGGATGAGGAACAAACGAATATTTCTATTTACCATATGCTACAATCCTGTGGTGTCCAAAGCTATCAGCCACCTGAAGACAAAAGTAATAATGAAACCCATTTTCTGGCCTCAACAGAGTTATCTGGACTTGAAAATTTTGGTTTCCACTCTCCCAAATTGGACTATCATCAATGATTAAGGGTACACACTCCTGCCATTTGAGAGATCCAGATAGCTAGAAGAATTCAATAGAGGCATCTGCTGTTAAACAGTCTGTCACTCAAAGATTAATCGCCCAGAGATCTAAGTTCACCAGGTAATCTCCAATTGTTGCAGCTGCAACTGTTCTCCCCAAATTTCTTAAATTTTGGGCCCCTCCTCATGTTTTTTGCACTTGTTTTAATCGTCTGGATCCTTGATTTTTTCGATCATGCATTAAATTGTGGATGATTTCCTGGAGTTTACATCCTGTCCTGGTTTTTCAGAAGTTTCTTGCGTTTGAGACTTATGGTGAGTCGCAGGTTTTAAGGTTGGGTTTTGCTTGTTGATCGATCAAATATCCTTTATTGTGGTCGCTATTGCGGAGGTATAACAGGTTGCCGTCCATTGCTGAATTTAAAGCTATCTAAACACTTAGTGTTTTTTTTCGTTTGATCAGGCGTCTTTTGTTTGATCTGAAGTCGTTTCTCTTCCGCCGTTGCGGCTGGGGAAGTCATTCAGCTTCCAAAGTAGAAATCCGTCCGACGTCCAACTAGGAAACGCGTGGCTTTAGCCTTCTCTTTTCCGCATTACGGATCGCAAAGTCCTTTAGCCGCCGAAGTGTGAAGTCATTCGACTTCCGATTTAAAGTTTTCCCTCCCACAGGTTGCATGTGTCTTTCGCGTTCCCTTCCTCCATTGAGGCTCTCAAATTCCTTCTGCTTCCAATGTCTAAACCATCCAACTTCCGATTTTAAATTTTCCCACCCGCCCGTTGCATGCCTGGAGCCTTTACTTTTCTGCCGTTGCAGCCGGGGAAGCCGTTTGGCTTCTGATGTTGGTTTCCTCCCATTTTCCGCCGTTGGTATTGCCATCACAAGCCTATAGGAGGACAAGGTAGTATGGTCGGCACATGTAGAATGATGGTGGTGCACCTGATTATTTCCTGTGGATTAGCCGTTCATTCAGTTTAATTTGCTGCTGAGGTTTAAATGCGTTTCCAACGAATGATGCTCGTTGTTTGATTGCAGGTATTTCCGGAGGTTGGTCAATGGAGGCGGACCGTTTGGTGAAGGTAGAGCCGAAATCAGCAGGAGTGTAAGATAGACAAACCAAAGAAAAGACAAAATGAATGGTGACAAAGAGGCAGATCTGAAAGGTCTGGCAGTTACGTGGCCAATCATAGGTATGCGCCGGAAAGGCAGAGAAATATGAAGCGTCGGGAGACTAAAAGGTCATCGGTTTGAGGGGCAACCCAAACGGTGGACTGTTGTAGTTTAAATATTGAAAAATAGAACTGAAAAGGGACTTTTTTCCCTGGAAAAAAATTGTAAACCATTTGCTTGTAAGAGGAACTATTTCGTTTTACAATCAGAAACTGCAACTTTTGCCTGCGGGAGAAAGCGAAATGTGGATGTATCAATGTGATTAAATGAACAATGTTGAAGGGGAACTATTTCGTTTTCGGCTGTGTTTCATTAACTGTGAGAGTGTTTGACCTTCCTGAACCTATGTTCTTGTTTAATGTTCTTCAGTATATTTTGTGATGTTTCCACTATGAGTAATAAGTGTTGTTCATAAAATGATTGGCTATCTGGTTGTTTAAATGTTTGTAATTGTTCATGTGTCTTGAAAAAAGTATCAGCTATCTGTAACTCTTCATAATGCATGTACAAAATGTATTACTCACCAATGAATGATAATTCTGCTCCCTAGGTATAGTTTAGGTAGTTAGTTTATTTTCTTGTTGTTTGTGATTTGGATGCTTGTGAGCCTTAAGACGAGAGGTAAGAACCTGCGCATCACATTGTGACTGCTCCTCGCATTTTTATCGCCCTGTATTGTTAATTAGGCACGTGCATTTCACAATTTAAGTCAAAAATACAAAAACTCGGTGGACCGGGCCGTAACCGGTAAATCCTTTGTTTTGTACTTGACCTACGGTAGCTGGACCGTAAACCGGATGGATTCCCTATACCAAACAGTCAACGGGATAGTTGGGAATGTTGATTGGGGAGAATCCCTTACTGTTGGTGCCTGCGATTTTCGGGGCCTCAACACATAGGTGTGTATTTTCATTTTAAGCATATTTCCAAAGCTTAACCCATCATTTCCTAAGAAATACAGATTTTAACTTAGAATTATCCCACTTTTATCATTCCTTAAGCACCTTATAGCACACCTTTGGTCATATTATATAAATTTCCTTACCATACCTTATTTTTTCTGAGGCCTACCCCTTTCCAACTGCTAACCAGAAATGGTGCTAACACGTGGGTTGGTTGTGTTATGTGTATTTAGCTATTGGCGGTAGTAATTAGTGATTGAATATCAAAGAAGTTGTTATTTATTGAGAAAAAACACATACTTAACACTGAACTAATAATATTAAGTATCATGGGCCATGGACCAATACAAAGGCCTTACATATGGCATCTTTTTCCAACATGAGGTACATGGGCATGAATTGGATCTTTAGTTACTAGTACATGGTTAAGGATAACATGAACCATGGTTTGGGGCCATAAACAAAGTACCTAATAATTATCCTATCCCTATAGTGCTTATGGGCCACTTGACAAGGTTTTTATGTCACTTATGCATGTGTATTATTTTCATGGGACAACAACATGGGTTATGTGCATGGTTTAGGTGCATATGTTAAATGCATGGGGTCAATTGCATGGTTAGTTACATGTGTGGGTTATGTGCATGGGTCATTACATACCCCAAAATAGTTTCCATTGTAGAAGTTGGATTTAGAGAACTATGGGTTAAGAGAGATCTTACATAATATCATAGATATCTCACCAATGAACCAAAGCCCCATTAGGTTCCCCTTAAATTTTATAGCATGCAAACAAATAAATTTGATGTTTAGATTTTTTAGATTTTAAACTAAATAAATCGATAAGAAATGATCCTATATTACACATTGACATAAGGAATATCTCCATTGGGATATGAGATGAAGGAACATATAATAAAAACCCTTGAGGTTAGATTATATTTTTTTGTCTCATTGCACTACTCATTCTAGGGATGTACAACTAGGCCTCATCCCCAAGAACTCTTTGGATGACACCATTGGGATTTACTAAAATTTAACAGTGGAAATGGATTCATAAATCCCCTTATATGTTGATGATCAACATTGACATGATTCCAAATTAGTGTCAGAACATGATTTCATAGGTGAACCTATTGAACTCTATCATGTAACCTTTTCATATTCACTGTCGTGTCCAGGGAAAAATGCATGCCATGTCCAAATCTTGTTTCAACATTTTTCCTCCATATGACTCCTACGACTAACTTGAAAGTTGTGTATTATACATTGTCGTGTCAAATATTACCATGTTTTTGTTCCTTTTATATTCCATCATATTTCCAAGGAGATAGTTTCATGTCATTCAGTTCATCGTACTCATCACATCCATATCATGTTTGGCTAAAGTTGTCTATGTTTGAACATTTCAACACCTAGTCGAAGTTTTGGCAAGTAATGACATAATGTGTCATGTCAATTTAAATTGGTCAATTTTACATCCATTGATAAAATTATCGGTCATGCCTACCATAAATTTTCTTGCTTCGCCTATGTTCAAAAAGCTAAAAATGCCACCTTAGGGGGCCTCCTTCCAAAAATTTCTCTTAACCTCTTTTTTCCAAAAAGAAAAATGATTCCCTCCTTTTATGCATTACATTTATTTTTTTCTTAAGAATGCTATTTCCTAAGGCTTATTCTTGTCAATTTATGAATAAAATGGGGATTATAGTATTAAATTTTCCTTCCCCCCCCCCCCCCCCCCCCCCCCCCCCCCCCCCCCCCCCCCCCANGGGTGGACACTACACCCATCTTAAGAGAATCAACATCTTTAGGGAAGTTTCATTTTAACAGTGCATATGCATGAAATTGCTTCGACTTATATATAATATATAATATTAACATAATATATTTTTATTTTTTGCTTATATATACTATATTAATTAATAATAATATAATATGTTAATATGTTAATACTTTAGGCTTAAATATAATATCGGTATAACATGTTTTTATAATATAAATATGAGCCCACATTTATATGAGTAGGATTTATGTTAGGGTTAACCTTAGATCCACCAATAGCTCACAGTTTCAACGCTAACAGATTTGTCTTCTTGAGCAAAATTATATCCTTCTTTTCATGAGGCCAAGATCATACTTTCTCTTTCATGGGCAGATTTCTCTTACAGGATATAGTTTGCTCATTCAAGGAGAGATTTGTTTTGTTTCAACAACCAACAACCTACAATCACATTCACATGGATATGGTTTATAAAATGTCAAATGAAAAATCTCTTTTAGTGGCATCTTCCTCCACGCCCTTATATTTCACTCAGAGCAGCAATCCTCCTCTCTTTTTTTGTCTATTGATTGCACAGCCAAATGTAAAATAGGAAAACAATTACAACCATTTAGAAATATGCACCATTCAATCATAGTCCCTGCACAGGTTGTAGCAGTTAGATTCCTTATTGCAATTTACACTCTTTTGAGGGAACACAGAGGTTGTTTGATTAACTTTTGTATTTTCCCCCTTTTTAGGTGACATTGGTGCATCCTTATGATTTAGGGAGTATCTTGGGTAAAATTGTAATCAATTGTATTGGCCATGATTATAAATAAGTTGTAAGAAATTATAAGCAATGGGTGTAGACCTTCCATGCCATAGGGAAAACATTGGTACCCTAAGTGATGATGACAAACTGTTGCCACAAATATTTTGGTTCATTAAAGAATATACTTCAAGATAGTGTATATGTTTTACCATTGATTATATCAAAAGTTTAGAACTGGCAGGAAAATTATTTGGGCTTCATTCTTCTATTTTCATAGGAATATACTTCTTATGAATACTTTTTTCAACCAATACAACTTGATATTTATGTGCTCAAATTTGGTTTGTCATTGGCAATGACATCGTTCCACAAAAATAGGTTTTGGATAAGGAGTAAATAATATGGACAACATGGTGGAGGTTATTTGATTATTAATGGGGTTTACAAGTGAGCCTACAACGTTTTCCAAATTAATTAGTAGTAGTGACAATGAGCCATAAATTGAATACATACAATCCCCTACTTGAGGGATATGAGATGTCCAAGGAGAATACCCCGCTAGAGTAATATTCAACTCTTCATCTATTGGTAATTCAACAATAGAAGGTTCTTTGGTTTTCCAAATATTCTTCTAGAAAGGGAGTGGGTAATTTGAAACTAAATGCCCATGTAGACGACATCAAAAGCACCTAAAAGGAATATTTTGATAATCAATAGTCTACACATGGACAACAACATTCACCTTGATCTCCAATGAATCCAATAAACCCTCCCTTGTGTAAATATTCACTAGAACCTGCACCACATTACATGAGAAACTTGTCAAATAAGAGTTGTCTATCATGATCGTCTTCCCCAATAGATTATCCAAATAATTCAAAAAGGACTCCTTCTATAACTCCAATGAAATGCCTAGGAACTTGACCCACATTAGGATCCTAGGGATCTCTCCGATTGTGGGTCAAAAATGGGATGCCAAGGCTTCAAGCATAATTACGAAGAGCCCCAAAAATAGATCCTTCTCAACACCATCATAGCATATTTCTCATTACAAAACCTAAAACTCATTCATCCCTTGGGAAACATGTTGTAATACAACCCATAGCGTAGGATAGGGATACAAAGTCATTGCACCCAATAATTCAAATGTAGAGTTGAAATCCTTCAATGAAAAAACTATCCAACAAGTGTTTTCCTCGTTAACTCCTTGGTCTAAGTAACCCTTATGTCCTCACACACACACACATCTTAACTCGATCCACGCTCTTCTTGATAACTTTGTGAGTTTCTCCTCCTTATTATATTACCTCTATATTGTATCTCCTTCATACCTTCAACCCCACAACCATTGAAACTACAAATATCTAACCCCTAACAAACAAAACCATCACCTTTGAATTATGTATAACCACCTCCATGACTCTTAGAACCCCCAAATTGTTGAACAAGGTGTTTGTCTCTCAATGTGCAATCCACATATGAAATGTTACATTTATAATCTAAATCGTATTGAGAGTTATTGTTGAATATTGTAAATTTGACATATATTATTGTTGTACTTTTATTGTAATATTGTTGTACCTCCTTTGGGAGATGTTATTGATGTACTTGGTTATGTAAAGTCTTGGATGAATCAATGTAAACCCTCTATTGTAAGTTGGGTCAATATTACCCAAAATAAATGTTATATAAATGCTATTTTGAGTCTCGTTAGGCATGTCGTCCCTATAAGAGTAACAATTCGGACCAGTTAGGGAAAAAGGTCACACACTTGATGCGTATAAATAGAGAGGGCACACCTCTCATTTCGACATACAAATCACTCAAGCAAGTGTGCATGAGAGAAAAGAAGAAGTTTGATGGAGAGAAGAAGTAGTTGCTTTTGTCTTTGGGGTTTATCTTATCTTGGTTTGGCATTTCACTTGCTGAAAAAATATATACTAAATAAGTTGTTGGGTTTTCTCCCTTATGGTTTCCCAGAGGAAACTCTTTGTGTTCTTTTGTTTTGTTGTACTTGTCTTTCTTTCGGTGATCTTATTGCTTATGGTTATGATGAAATAATGTTAATTGTTTGAACGTCTAATAAAACCATTAAAATTATAACATGGTATCAAATCCATCTTAAAAGAATTCATTGTATAGTCGTAACAGCTGTAGTAGCTACAACTTCCATATATTAGGGTTCCATGTTTTCTATCTTTCCATCCACATATCAAGATCAAATTTTTCATCATTGAACATTCCCTAGAAGGGAGAATCTTTCTGTGGAGGAAGATTTTGGTTTTTACCTAAGGAATGTTGGGGTCAAGGACTAGGGTTACACACTTTGAGACTTTATGTCCACCAATTGGGTTCAACCTATACATTATCCAACTCCCCCTAGGAGGGTGCATATTTTTGTGGAGGCAAAATTAAGATTCGAGGATTTTCAATTTTTTACCTAACACTATTGTTGGGAGAACTAGGGCATCATAAATTTTGCACTTATGTTCATAGATTTGGAGAAATGAGTACATTGCTCAAATCACCTTGAGGAGGCGCATCTGTCTCTCCAATAAGATTCACAAGATACCAAAGTTGAAAAAAGGGTTTCTCTATCGAACCTAGGTCAACCAAAAGCAATTTTCCAAAAAGGCATTGAAGCAAGAATTTGGTTGAATCACTTTCATTGGTAAGTACTATTGTCCCTATTTCCATTTTAGGTTATCATTCTATCAAGGTTATAAACAATACCAATATTTAGGACAAGCTTGAAGGAGATAAGAACTTCTGGGCATGGAAGTATAGAGTGCTTCTCATACTAGAAGAACATGATTTGGAAAACTATGTCAAAGGAGAAGTTGCAGAGCCATAGGGAGATGAATACAAAGCTAAGCACAAGAAGAAATTTGTAAAATCCAAGAGGATTATTGTCGATTCCATCAAGGATCATTTGATCTCACATGTATCCTCCTTAAAGACTCCCAAGGAGATGGTTGATGCCTTGACCAATTTGTATGAAGGAAATATTATCAATAGGAACATGACCTTGAGAACTCAAATCAAGAGTGTGAAGATGAATACATTAGAAAGTATACAATCCTACTTCAGAAGGGTCTCCCAAATCAAGGAACAACTAGAAGCTGTTGGAGACAATTTCGAAGAAGAATAAGTGGTGATGACTACACTGAATGGTCTCCCAATATCATGGGAATCATTTATTCAAGGAATTTATTCTAGAAGGAATCTCACCAAATTCAGTAGGTTGTGGGAAGAGTGCACCCAAGAGGAAGCCAGAATTGAAGCCAGAGAAGAAAATATGGGTGAAAATGAAAATCAATCCCTAATAGCTCATTCCAAGAAAGGAAAGAGCAAGAAATAAGAACACTCTAACAATAATACTAGAACATTCCAAAAGAGAGACTACTCAAGTTTCAGATGTTACTCTTGTGATTAGATGGGACATCTTGCAAGAGATTTTCCTAAAGGAAAAGGCCATTAAAAGAAAGGAAAGAAGAAGAGGTATCATTCTCATGTTATAGAATATGATGAACCAACTAAAATGAGAGCAAGGGAAGATTCCTCAAGTGATGAAGAATATGTATTGTAATTCTCCCACAAATGTGATTCAAAAGGATTCACCTCATAAGGTGAAGCTTAAATATGATTATCAATATCTTATTAAAGGGGTAGGAGAATCCTCCTATAATTTGGAATATGTATATGAAAGATGAAGAATTTATCTTCGTATTAGGAACAAGGATATAAAGTTTCTTTTGTTGATGGTCGAGTTCTAATGTGTCCAAAAGGAAAGTCTATCGTTGATAAAGAAGGAAACCTACACTAGCAAAAGAAAGAATCAAACAAGGAATTTGATCGAACATAGATCCAAGAGGATCTATTGCATTCAAAAGACATTAGGACCAAGGTCAAAGTTCTACAAGATTCCAAAAGTTCAAAACCTGATCAATCCTTAGAACTTGCAAGGAGACAAATATCAAGAGGGAGCCAACTAAACAAACAAAGATAAGTATTTGAATTGACATTTCCTGTATATCTAATTGTTTAAATGATATTATTCAATTGTTCACATATTTATGTTCTTAGATTTAGGAAGTGTATTATGCATGTTAGAGTAAATGCATTGAAGAACATTATGCTACTAATATGCATGCAATGGGTAAGTATCATATGGTGATGCACACCATTCCATTAGGCATTATTGTTTATCTAGAATGAAACCTTTTGTTGACATGTTGGGAGAAGTGCTCGCTCTTAATTATGTTCTGGAAGAGTTGGAAGGCATCTATAAAGTTACCATATGTATATGAAATATGGATTAATTTTGTGATGAAACATTGGCTAAGATAGTTGCATGACTACGTGACCTATGTCTTTATGCATAAGAATTTGTCATTGTGTCGAGAGGTGCTCTACTGCCTAGTATGGAGGAGATCTTGTAACTTTACATAACGATATGTAACGTTCCTCTTGTAAATGTAGGCTATAAATAATAATAAAAATTTCTTATGTTGTAAAGTTACAAGATTAACAAAATAATAAAAAATAAAATTTTAATTATCCACCCAAATAAATGTTGGCAAAAAAAACAACCTAATATGAGGGAGATCTTGTAACATTTGTTACTAACAAAATAATAAAAAATAAAATTTTCAATTATCGGCCAAAATAAATGTCGGCTAGGAAAAACAACCTAATATGGGGGAGATGTTGTAATGTTCCTATGGGACAAAACAATAAAAAAGTAAAAATTTAATTATCTTTGGCCTTGCACATGGTTTTAGAACCATGTGCAAGGACTTCTAAACAACCCATGGTTTTATTGTACATGGTTTAGGAGGGACTTCCACATGGTTTTAAAACCATGTGCAAGGCCTCCTAAACAACCCATGGTTTTATTGTACATGGTTTAGGAGGGCCTTACAAATGGTTTTAAGACCATGTGCAAGGCCTCCTCGGCAACCCATGGTTTTAGGAGGGCCTTGCATATGGATATAAAACCATGTATGGGGAGATGTTGTGATGTTCGTTCCTAACAAAATAAAAATTATAATAAATATTATATGTCAACCATAAATAATATTAAATAATAAAAATAAAAATATTATATGTGGACCTTAAATAAAAACATGTGTCTTTTGGTTTGAATCAAATCAATGGCTATATATAGGACACACCAAAGTTGATAGGTGATTGAGTGCAATACCTGAGAAGAGGTTTGCACGTCCAGATATTTGATCCCTCTCAGCGCTTGATAAAGCCTAGGATTTGGATCTAGGTTGGTTATTAATATTTTTTGAAAATTATGAAATGTTTCTAATCATGCAACTAATTTTGACTTGTAGGAAAGTTTGTGTGAAATAACCTACAAGAGAAGGATGTTGAGACTTTTTTTGAAGAACAAGTGATGATTATTTAAGAACAACATTCATTTACAAGATCAATAATTCTACAAAATTACAAAGCAAGGTTCATAGTTTCTCTCAGAAAGAGGGAGTCGATTATGATCATACATTTTCTTTAGTGGCTAGACATGCTGCTTTAGTGATGGATATCACACTAGATAGATGGTGTAATCAAACCATAAGTGTATATCGAGCAAACCCCCAGGATTCAAGACTCTGTATAGAGAATAACATGTGTTCAAGTTGAAGAAATATTTGTATGGATTGAAGAAAGCACCCGAGGAATAGCATGCTAAGACACACAGTTACATGATGAGCTCGAGGATAACCTAGAGTGATATGGATTTCAACCTTTGCTACAGGGTTGAATATACTTGATTATAGTGGATGAGGAGCTCATAGATGGGTGCAATAGGTAACTTGCAACAGAGTTCGAAGACAAAGGATCCTTGTATAAAGTGACCTTGATAATGAGAATCTCATCTCAATAGGCTCATTTTATGTATAAACATGGCATAGATGCCTACATAGAATATCAACATCAGAATTTTCTACTAGTCATTCCAGTATAGGATGTACAAATGCAGGGGGAGCATGGTGCTCAATTTTAGCACTAGCACATAAGCTCCAATTCAGAGGGAGTGACTATAGTACAGATTGTGGAGATAGATTGAGAGACATTATCATTTAGTCTCTATCTGTAGCCAGGGTTTCTTGCCTCAGTATCTTAGGGATATGCTTAGGGAGATATAAGATGTTTTCACTCACTAAGATGAACTAGATCTCAAATTTCAAGTATCTCGGCATGATTCTTGGGATTAATGGTGTGGCAAAGTCCAAATAAGGTTTTCCTCAGTTAAGAAAAAATGCAGTAGAGATCCTAAACAGAATTGGGATGATGGATTGCAATTCCATTGCCACACCGATGGCATCTAACTTGAAGTTGTTGTGTGATACTACTTCAGAGATAGTTGATTCCGCAATTTACAGGAATATGATTGGTTCGTTGATGTACTTGATGAACACGAGGATGGATATATTATTTGGGATGAACACTTTGAGTCAGTACATGGTAGATTCGAGATGTATTCACATGATTGCGACAAAGCATGTGTTGAGGTACCTAAAGGGTACGATTGGTTATGGTCGTAAATATGTGATAGATCAGAGGATTAGCCTACATCGCTATGTTGACTCAAATTGGGCTGGTAGTGCTATGGATAAGAATAACACTTCAAGGTGTTGCTTTAGTTTGGGGTCTGGCATGATTTCCTTGTACAACAGGAAGCAAACAAATGTAGCGTTGAGTACAACTGTGGTCAATTATTTTGTAGCTTATTTAACTAGATGTGAAGTAATATCACTTAGAAAGCTACTTGTGAGATTGTTTGATGTCAAGTTAGGGACAACTTTGTATTCTATGACAACCAGAGTTATGTGAAGTTGTCTGAGTGCTGTAAAAGACAGGTCTCAACATTTTACCATCTTGGTTAAACTTCTCCAAAAGAAAAATGGGAGTTTCTTCTTTCATGTTCCTTGAAAATGCATAAGGTATATTAAATGATACAAAAACATGACATCATACCTCCCTTTGCATGTAATGTACTTCTAAACAAAAAAGAGAACATCCTACCATTCTTCCTTGACCCTTTCCCATGGGATTCCCTTACTCCAATTTAGGTCTTGGCATTTAAGTACTAGAAACTGATTGTAGTCTAATTCATGGATTTGTCTACTCTTGAACCAAAACTTGCCCTCTTGTGGAGGTCTTGTTCTATTGGTGATAGACTCCTAAAAAACATTCATTACCGATTGTCCTACTTGAGCCACTTGTTCGTTGAAAGTTTCTATGGATGCCTTGGTGACTTTGAGATCTAACCATTGTCATTTTTATTGAATAATATTTTATATATTTTATGATGATGGAATAGGCCCACATTAGTGTGCATAAATACACACTAATGAGATAAGTTACGGTATTTTATTAAATGATTTTGATTTATCACAATTACTTTTAATTATTTATTAATACAAAATATTAATATTAGTAATATACGTTTAGGTATATACCCCCCAAGGTGTAGCCCAATTGGTGCACTTGTTAAGGTGTATGGGTTGTTAAGCACGCCAAGGGTTCAAACCTCATTGCAGCCTGAGATGCCTTGTGGGGGTTAGCATATTCTCTTGGAGATTATAGTGGTAGCAGTTGGAATCAACTCCGTGTCGCGTAAGTACGAAACCGACTAATTGCAGATTACACCAGATACAATATATATATATATATATATATATATATATTAGGTATATTAGAAATCATCCCGCCTTGAAAGATCCATCCTTGAATCTTGGATCATGTTTAACTGATTGTGACTTAGTAGTTTTTTCTAAACTTGATGAGACACTTAGTGATGAATGAACCTTGTTCAATAGTTTATCTCAAATAATTGTACTGTGATTCAATAATTCTTAAAAAAATTGGTCACGTTTACATTCAAATTTATCCATGCATAAGATTATGTAGATAAAAACTAATGACTATAGGGAGTACCCTTATGAGTTTCCAATTTGATATTTTCATGATGGACTTGTATCATCATGTTGATATATGATATTTTTGCATGCCTTGGTATGTCACTATTTTCTAGCTGACATATGGCTACCTTAGTGATGATCGATGGATATTCAAGCATTGTTGAATATTTTGTTTCAGTTGTTATGGCATATTTATTTATAGTGGAAACTACTAACAACTTAATTCAATCATATTACTTAAGGTGTCTTTATTTGTAGTTTTGGTCTCTACTTTCAAGTTTGAAATACCCTTACAATTTAATTTTTTATTTCATTAAATCGTGATTGAGTAGGATTTTTCAAATGATTTATCTCATTGTCTTTATCTGACAAGACCATCTCTAATTGTTTCTTGGCATTGTTTTGTTCTTTTGATTCTTCATCACATTGAATTATGGCAAACTGCAAATCCTTTATATCTTCATGCGTCGAAGGATATTCTAGCTTTTCATCCTCTAGATTATTGTGATTAGGATTATTTTTATTTCCTTTATTTTCACGGTTGTACTCTTCTACAGTTCTGCCTTGATCTTCCATACTTTACACCTTATTCTTGACCTCTACATCTTTCTTTTTATCGACATCACAACCATCTTCATTATAATGTTCTTGGATTTGGTTTGGTATCCCAGCATGGCTTCTTAATCGTCTTTGTACTAGAGTTTCTCTAGACATCGTTATAGATTTTACAGTTGGACCACTTATGCAACTCATTTATGTTCCTTGTAAGAAACTACACACAATAGTTATACAATCATTATTAATTTTTGGTGCATATGCATATTCATGACCAGGGATCCCATTTAAAGCATTGTGTTTGAAACGTCGGTTCTTGTCCTTACCTATATTTTATGGCTTGAACCTTTGGTGAGCATGGATCTTAGGGGTCGGTTGATAACATTTTTCTTTTTCTTTTGTCCTATGTGTTGTGGTGATCCTTTGGTGAAGGGGGATATAAGGAGGTGATCGACAAGGTTTTTCTTATCTCTTGGGTGTAGTAGTGATTTTGAACTACCCCATATCATAATGAGGGTTCATTGTTTGATCAACGTCATTTATTTCTCTTACTCTTTTTTTGTCCATAGGCTTCGAAATTTTTTCCTTATTTGTCTTCGTGGTCGCTCATTTTTACCAACTTCTTGATTTCATCATGAATCATTTATTCCTAATTTGATTCTAGGTTGGTTTCTTGTTTATCTTCATTTTCGTTGTATTTTTCGTCGTCTTGATTGAAATTTTTTTTTATCATTTCCTCAAGAAGCATAAATCTTTCTTCACATTTTCCCACATTTTGTTACTTTCAGCATTCCTTAAAAAAAAATTATACAACGGGGACAATTTTTCCGTTTTTGCAGAGTTGGTAATTAATAAAAAAAATTACTATTAAAAGAATTATTATTATTATTATTATTATTATTATACTTTTATACAGTTTTTTGGAGAAAATTTAATATATATTAAAATAATAATAATAATTATTTATAATATTGTATTTTATTTTTTAGTTGTGATAAGGTTTTAAAATGTTATAATAATAATAATAATTATTTATACTATTAACATTACTATAAAAAATTTGAATTTGGATGAGATTAGGGTTTGGTATGAGGTGCATGGGTTTGTGGATGGAGGAAGTTAGAGAAGCAAGAAGTGAGGTATGGATTGGTATGGAGAGGTGATGGAAGCATGGGACATGCGAGAAGATATGGTGTGTAGGACTAAGTGGGATAAATGAGTGGAAGTGTGTTGCGATGGAAGGTAGTGAAGCAAAGGAAAGCGAAGGTATGGATGAAGGGAGTGGAGATATAATAGCGGGAGTGTGTGTAGCATGGAAAGGAGGAGGGTAAGCTCGCGATTGAAGGAGGCATAAGGGCAATAGGTGTTGTGGTGTGGGTGAACAGTAATGGGGAGGGTGAAGTGATGTTGAAATGTAGTACATACATATGTTGTGGATGTGAACACGTGAAGGGAGGAGCTTAGCATTGAGTAGATGAGCGATTTGCAGCAATGGGGAAGCACGACGGGATGCAGAGAGGTGGCGAGGGTGTAGGGTATAGGGATCGAGGGGAGGGATTGTTGGAGGTGGGAATGTGATGGGAGGGGATCCAATTGTGCGTGAGGGGGTTCGAGAGAGTGTAACAATGAAGAATGTGCAAGCAATGAGTAGACCGTGGGTTGGATGAGTGGATTGAGGTGGGAGGTGTTTAAAAGAGGAGGAGAGTGTAGTAGGTGATGAGGGGGCGAAGTTTAGGGGAGTGTAGGAATGAGATATGCAAAGGAGAAAGGGTGAGATACATGGAAAGGGGAAGAAACATGGAGAGGAAGGTGTGTGCAAGGGTCTAGTTGCAGTGAAGGGAGTTGAGGCAAGGAGCAGGAGGGAGCGGTTGGATATGATTGCATGAGGATGGATGTGTGATTAGAGTAATGTTAAAGTGTGGGGAAGAAGGAAGAGATGAGGATACTAAAGCTCTAATACCACTTGTAAGAATCTTTTTACAATATATTTATTGAATAGTATTTTATATCATTTTATGATGATGGAAAAAGTTACATTGGTGAGTATGAATACACATTAATGGGATAAGTCATGATATTTTATTAAATGATTGTGACTTATCACAATTACATTTAATTATTTATTAATACAAAATATTAATATTAGCAATATACTTTTAGGTATACTACAGTTTCTATTTTCCTTTTTTAGAGGGGTAATTCTATCCTTCTTAAAGGATAATTTCCTTTTTATACTGAGATGTAGGGGATCTATAAGGGTTTTTTTCAAACCCTCCACAAAAGACGAAATGACCCCAAGTTTGATTCTTTTTCTTCAATGATATCTCCACAAGTAATCTAATCACAAATACAAAATGGGTAATAATTGACTAAAAATTGGTGATAAATGACTAAATTTGGTCACGTTTACAGTTGGTAATAAATTAGCAGTCTCTTATCACCCAACCAAAATGATCATAAATTTATTTAATTGCTTAATACATTGGACATATATTTACTTATTTATTTGGTCATTTTTTGTTTCTATTTGATCATTTATTTGGTCATTAATTGTTGTTATTTGGTCTTTTATCTAGTCATTAAATATTTTTGTTATGTAGTCAACTTAGTCATTTATTTACTCATTGATTGTTGTTAACTAGTCATTTATTTAGCCATTGATTGTTGTTAACTGGTTATTTATTTAGTCATTGATTGTTGTTAGCTGGTCATTTATTTAATAATTGAGTGTTGTTAACCGGTCATTTAAATAGTCATTCATTTATGTAGATAGGGAATGGAAGAATCGAACCACCAATCTCCTGCATGTTTGATAGTTGCTCTTACATTGAGACTACAAAACTTTTAATGAATATCTAATAAATAGGGAATTTATAAAGTATTTTTAAATGGATGGAGTCCATGATAACCCTCTCTAATTGGGAATATTTAGCCTCACACCATCCAACAAAATCAGGAAAGTTCAAGGTTTGGTTTGGATAAAAATGGTGGAGATAGGACTTATGGATGCCATGTACATATATTCCCTGTGCTTCTAGTTTTTTTAACTTTTTCTTAAGTTCATGACAAGACCAAATGATGATATTGTATCAAATAAATCACCATCCCTATCCTCAAAAATTTCTTCCAATTTATTAAAATCCTTAACCTTGACTTCCACTTCACCTTCTCCTTCCATTTTTAAAATGATTGGTTGTTTGTGATACGTGGCTACCTGGCAACTAAAGGTTGGAAAGAGAAGGTATAACTTGGCTTCCAAATGTACAGACATGTTTTTATCCTCGGGCGCAAAATGACAAATACCATCTTTCCACTTAACCTTTTCTTTTTATAATATTCCAAAAGGTGGTTTCCGGATCGGGGGAGGTGATTTTTTATTACATATTTTCTCCTAGGGGAATGATTCTTATCTCACCACATAGAAAGCGGTAAAAATACTACTACCACTTTTCATTTTCATCTCCCTCGCTAGTTGAAGGCACGTTTAAATATCATATGTTGGTCGTATTCCCTTCGAGCATGCGTCGTTGATTAACTCCTACCTTTAACACACTCCAATGGTCATTTCACTAAAGTTCATCAATGATAGAGATCGTGCAACTTCATTCAGTGGATTCCCTTTCTGTCATCGATTTCATCCACTCTCAAATCTAAAACGTTGATTCTTTTACAAGATGTTGTAAGGCGCTTCATCCACCATTTTTTATCGCTTTCAACACAACCCACGGTCATATGGGAAGTTGTCCTTCCTTTTAGCACCTTACTTGTTAACCCTTGGTCACATTAAAAGAAAATTGAACCAGACCCTATTAACTTCCCTTAAACCTCTTCCAACCATTTGGAACAAAATCTGTGCTAACAACTGGCTCGAACTGGGGATGCTATCCTCCCAACGAGGTAGCATAAAACTTGTAGACCAATGCCAAATCCATTAAATTGTCCTCAAATATTAATATGCAACTTGTTCTGAATTCTGAAAACTCATCAACCTTACTGAATACCAAACTCCAAACTGGAAATTGTACTGAAAATATAATATTAAAATCGTACCAAAAACATTGAATCCTCTGTATAAGATGGAAATTCAAAATAGAATCAAACTGTAGCTTCAAACCAATCTCTTTTTCTTTTTCTGCGTACATATTTTTTTAACAAAAATTACAACATCCAGATCTTAGGGCCTTCATCTTCGGGCTTCAAGTCCTTTAAACTGTCATCCATACTCAAATTTAATACAAGAAAATATATACAACTAATGTACAAAATCTCTTTTGTACTCAAGAATAATAATGCTCAAAGAATATCTAGAAGGTAGGTGCGGGTGGGATTCACTTCGATATTGGAGGAAACATGGTCACTTGTTACACCTGGGGAATTGGACATAGATATAAAAATGAAGCAGAATGGCTCTCGCTTCTCCTCGGCTTGGGATTGGCCGGGTAGAATAATATCTCAAAACTCATTGTTTTTGGAGACTCGAAGCAGGTCATATAGAAAATGAGAATGGATTATAATCATGGAGCAGCCAACTGCTGAAAATTTTATGATCGCTTCCGTCGTCTCAATCCAATTCATCAGGACACCTGTTTTCACATCCTCAAAGGAAATAATGCTATCACGGACAAGCTCACAAATAAAGGGGTCAAAAAACAAACTTGGAATAGTTTCTATAAAGGGGCAATCCCATACCCACAAACATGTTCCCTAGTTGGTTAGGTTTTAACATTTGGTGGGGGTGGTTCGTTTGGCCCTCTTGTATTCCTCCTACCCGCCTAGAAATCCGACATGTCACCGATAGACATCCATTGTCGTGGACAAGTGGCCCCTTCGTTCATGTGACAATGTTAAATGCTTGTCCTAGCTTGCGTCTCCCCAAGGTTCTAAAACAACTGATGGCACGCTCTATGGCATACCCAAACAACATTAATGTATCCCTCCTGATTTCTACTATGCCTTGTGATTGCAAGGAGTAAGAACTCTCTAGGTTGTCTTCTCATCACTTTGGATTTTGGTCTTCTAAAGAAGAGTGGCAATTCAGGATTTTGTTTGCAGGTTTAAACAATGAAAAGGATTTAGTCTGTGTTGGCCTTCCCATCGGCTCTTTGTAGTCCCGCTCCCCATTCTATGCTCCTCTCTTGGCTCCAAGCAATAATCCTGAGTTTTCAATGGAGAACAAGCAAGAAAATTCAGACATAAAGGAAATAAAGTTCACTTTGACACACATTAAAATTCGTATGTATTAGGTTTACGAAATGGTGAGCATTGGCGTAAAGGAAAACATGGTTGTTGTGTCTGATGTCAAATATTTGGAAAACCAAATGCGCTACAATGAGTCCAGAATTGATGACAAGGATCATGATCTCTGTGAGCTGATGGGAACAGTTGATTTCATTAAAAAAGAAGTCCAAAAAATGGTAAATATGAACCATTGCAGTCATTTCCAGGAAACCCAGGATCATGGCGACCACCCAATGGAGGAAAGCTTGGTCGTGCAACCCTTTCGCGGGCTTGAAGGAAAGAAAAAGTAGTAGGTTCAACTTTGGCTTTTTAGATGTATTTATGTATTTTGTTAAACTAACAGTTTGTAAGAATCTACCCTTCAATGGGTTCAAGTTATTTCAGAATGCATCCAAGAACACCTAAAACCTTTGCTAATGGTGTAGGTATCTTAGTTTTTTTCTCTTTTCAGGACAGTTTGAAACCTTGGATCTTTTTTTTGTAAGTATGTTTGTGCTTAGCCTTTTTTTTCTATATAAAATTTTCTCTGGTTCTTGTTAAAAAATAATAATGCTTAAGGAATCTCCCATTCATAGGACCTCCTCCAATGTCTGCCCCATTATGATCTTGCAAAATAAAGGTATTATCTCCTCAATATGCAACAACAATAAATGGAACTTTCCATAAGTGATCAAATTTTCCATGTTTATCTTTATTTCTAGCATTCCACTTCAAAACTAAATCATTCAACTGAAAATTTCCTTCTTTGATTTTTCTATTAATTTTTATTTTTGTTTTTTTATTAATGCACCTAGACTTTGTCTTATGCCCTTTCTCTCATCTGGTGGAGTTATATCAACTGGTTGATCCTTCTCTACATGTGGTTTGGTTCTTCATCCTGTTCCTGCAACAATTTCATGACTAATAAATCTAAGGAAACTGGAAAAAGTACCTCTGCTGCATACACAAGTTGAAATGGTGACGTGCTAGTAGCCCTTTTTGTACTTATCATGTATACCCATAATGCATATTTGAGTTTAGTATGCCATTCTCATTTATTTTCCTCTAACAAGTTCTTAATGATTCTTAACAAACTCTTATTTGAAGATTCAACCATCCCATTTCCTTGAGGATAATATACATTTGAATTATTCAAATTAATATGATACTTATGACAGAAACTTATCAACTTCTTTGACTTAAAGGCATGTGCATTATCTGTCACTATCCTCCTAGTGCATCCAAATATAGAAAGAATATTACTTTCAAGAAAATCAATTATAATTGTATCTGTGTCTCTCCTGGTGGGTATACATTCAATCCACTTTGTGATAAATTTTGGGGCACTCAGAATCCATTTGTGATTACCAAAGGAATTAGGATTGGTTTCTCCAATAAAATCCAATCCCCACTGTTGAAATGGTGCTTCCACTGACATTGGTTTCAAGGGTAGAGGAAAAAGTTTCCTTTTTCCATCAAATATTTGACATTCATGAAAAGCTACAACTTATTTATAAACATCAGAAAAATACTAGGACAATAAATGTCTGCTCTCTGCATAATCTTGTTGATTGTTGCTTTCCATGAATGATGGTCTCCATACACTCCCTGATGAAATTCTTTCATTGTTTGTTGGGATTCATTTTCAAGCAAACAATTTAACAAAAATACCCTATAGGTCCTTCCAATACAAAACTTTGTTTCTTTTAATTTCACATATCTGGCTCTAGTTTTGCTTAATTTTGGAGGTGCTTGTAAGTTCTGTAAAACATAAACAATATCACTATATCATGGGGATAAAGATAAATCCTTTTAAACTACCTGTAAATCTAAACTTGGTCCACTTGGGGCATCTGAGATAAAGTTTATTTTCAGAGAATCGCAGTTTGAATCATGTTAGATTTTATTCTTTAATTCAAATTTATTGGGATCATTATCTTAAAGAATAACAAGCACAACAAGCTACAAAAAATACAATTATTTTACTCGGGGAAACTATAAAGGATAAAACCCCGCAAAATTCCTTAGAATAGTTACGTCACTAATAACAAACTTCCTTAGAATAGTTACGTCACTAATAATATCACAAGATGGAAAACCCCAAGAATAAGAAGTATTTTGCAATTCTCTTTCTTTCTACTGTAGCTAACGTGTCCTCTCTCTCCTAATGCGCACTTGAGAGTGAGTGAGTGTGTGTATAAATGAGGGAGCGTGCCTCCCTATTTATACACATCATGTGACTGACCTAAGACCTAACTGGTCTGACCACTAAACCTAGTAGGGCCGACTTCACCTTGGGAGGCTAAAAAATGCATTTTCCTTTATTTATTCTTGGGACTATTGCCCCAACTTACAATGAAGGTTTTGCCTCAATGACCTATCATAATAATGACATTTTGACTGGAGAAAAAACATCTCCAACGGGGGTACAAAAAAATATAATAATTATATACAACAGAATATCTTTCGAAGTTACATTTACAACAACACTCACTCTTAACTAGGACTGTATTGCCTTACCACAGTCATCAACACTTTTGGTCAAGTGATCATCCTTGGATCATCCTCATCGATGTTGTTGGAGTCCTCATGTTGTCAATCATTGATTAGTGACATCTATCGGATATGTCCATCATATGAAGTTTCTATAGAGACAGCCTTGTTTCATGCTAGATGTAGGACTAGCCCTCATCTAGGTCTTCATCATATCCATGAGCAAGCCATTGCATAGGTACATCCAATGACCATATGTTACATTACCACTGCAATCACCTGCATCTCCTACTATTGTCTCCTCACATCCATGTCATCTCATCATTGCACACATAGAGCATCCCATATGCACACTTCTTGTCCAACAGACCACCTGCATTCTACCAACATGGGAACACGCTAGGATGCATTATGTCTTAAGGACCACCTACATCTACCACCATGAGAGAATTTCCTAGGATCACACCAAGTGCATTACATCTATCCATGGTCATTCTGTGTTCTACCCGCATAGGAGCTGTTAGATTTTTAACGTTAAGCTAGCATTATATTAGGATCTTTAAGTAAGAGAATAACAAGCACATCAATCAAACACAAGAGACAATGAACACAGTGTTTTTTCTCGGGGAAACTATAAATGGAGAAAACCCCACAACTTCCTCAGAGATAGAATCAACACCCAAAGTAAAACCCCAAAACAGTAAGATGATCTCCCGACAGCAGTAACCTCTTTCTTCCCAGCCCCACTATCTTCTTCTTTCTCAGCTATGCGATACAAATGAGTGTGAGTGTGTGATAAATAGAGAGGCTCACTCTCTATTTATACTAATTCCCGACTTGACAATAACCAACTGGGGCCGACTTCTCTAGGAGAGTCTAATAACCCTAGTGCCCTAGAATTGCGGGGACTTTAACCCTTGACCAATAGGAGGGTTACCCACAATGACTTGACATGACTTGCTTACATTATAGAACCTCCCGATAGGAACATCGGGGCATGACATGACTCAATTACATTACAAACACTTCCCTGAATAAACATCGGGGTACAATACATAAGATACATAAGTGAATACATTCTGAATTTACAATTACATCAACACTCCCTCTTAACTAGGAAGGTATTCTCTTGACACAATTTATCGGCACAAGTCTTCTTTTTGTATCATCTGGATCATCCTCGAGTTCTCATCATCTTCAAGTCATCTTCATCTGGATCTGGATCATCACTAGAGCAACATCATTGGATCTGGATCATCACTGCTGAATCATCATTACTGGAACATCACGGGTGTTATCCCATGATTCTTCTCATCACAAGAAGTTCTACAGAGCCATCCCCTTTTTATGTTGGATTTAGGCCTAGCCTCCATCTAGGCCTTCTTCAGCACTTATATCTGACCCTAAGTCAGAATGTCCCGTTGAACACTTACATCTGACCTTGACTCATCAGAAAGGCACTCCCAGCACTCACATTTGACCATGAGAAGAACTTAATCCCCTCACCAAGTTAGATTGGCCCAGCCCTTACATCTGACCATGGAAGGAACCTCATCTTCTCACCATGTCAGAATGGTCCAACCCTTACATCTGACCTTGACTCATCAGAATGGCCCAATTCTTACATCTGACCTTGACTCATCCAAATGGCCCAGCCCTTACATCTGACCTTGACTTGTTAGAATGGCCTAGCACTCATATATGCTCATGTGAGAACACATCCCACAGTCACAACAGAATGGCCCTTGGTCCCAAATTGAGCTTTCCTAGTAACTGACCAGGTACCTCCATTCTCCCAGAGTATGGAATCCGCCCTTATATCTGATCAAGTAAGAACCAATCCCTCAATCACATCAGAATGGCCATGCACTCACATCTGATCATGTAAGACTACATCTTATAGTCATATCAGAAAGGCCCTTAGTCCTAGACCAAGTATTCCTAGTAACTGACTAGGCACCTCCATCCTAAGAATGGAAACAACCCTTATATCTGATCATGTAGGAACCAATCCTACAGTCACATCAGAATGGCTCAACACTCATATCTGACATGGAAGGAACCAATCCTCTCACCATGTCAGAATGGCTCACGGACTCATCACTTCCCCTTGGAAGGAACCTCGATCTGGAGAACACCAAGCTTCTCCTTGAAGTACTCAAACTTCACTCTAGCCAATGGCTTTGTAAACACATCAGCTATGTGTTCATCCATCGCAACATACTAGAGCTTCACTTCTCCTCTCTGCACCATATCCCTGATATAGTGATACTTGATCTCGATATTCTTTGACTTGTCATGGAACACTGGGTTCTCAGACAACTTCACACAACTTTGGTTGTCATAATATATACAAGTAGCATCCAACTGTAGATCAAATAAATTAGACAATAGCTTCCTTATCCACACTGCCTCACAACTAGCTAAACAAACTACGACATACTCTGCTTCAGCTGTACTCAGTGCCACACAAGATTGCTTCCTACTAAACCAAGAGATCACACCTGATCCTATACTAAAGAAACACCCTGAAGTGCTCTTCCTATCGATGGCACTACCTGCCCAATCTGAATCAACATAACCCTCTAGGTTAATCTTCTAACTCACCTCATACTTTAGCCCATAATCGACTATATCCCTCAAGTACCTCAGAATATGCTTTGCAGCAATCAAGTGAACAAGTCTCGGATCTTTCAAGAACTAGCTCACGGTGTTCATAGCAAAGCAAATATCTGGTCTCATGTTTGTCAGGTACATCAATGACCCAATCATCTAATGATACATCATAGCATCAACCGCTTCTGATGAATCATCACTGCCATAGGTGTGCTCATGGCCTTGCATTCTATCATCCCGAATCTCTTCAGGATCTCTACCATATATTTCCCTTGTCCTAGGGAAATTCCATCTGCACTCTGCCACACCTCCATGCCTAGAAAATAATGCATCATACCCAAGTCCTTCATTTCGAACTCGGCAGCAAGCTTCCTCTTCGTATCAACAATCAATCCATTCATACCTATTACAAACAGATCATCTCCATACAATAGGAGTATCACTGGGTTGTCATCTTCAACCTTGTAGTAAATGTTGGAATCTGGTTTACTCTTGGTAAAGCCCAAACTGGATAGAAATATGTTAACTCTACCATACCATGTCCTAGGTGCCTATTTCAAACCATACAGGGCTTTCTTTAATCTACACACATGAGACTCCCTATCATGTGTCTCAAAACCGAGTGGCTGCTCCACATACACTTCCTCCTCCACTACACCATTCAAGAAAGCAGTCTTGAAATCCATTTGGTGTATCTTCCATTTCATTACTGCAGCCAGAGCAAGTATTGATATGATGGAAGTGTATCTGGCTACAAGTGCAAAAGTTTCTTCATAATATATTCCTTCTTTCTGGGAGAAGCCACGAGCAACAAATCTTTCCTTATATTTTTCTATGCTACCATCTACAACATGCTTGATCTTGTAGATCCATTTGGAAGTTACAACCAACTTCCCTTTTGGTCTTGGGACAACATCCCAAACATCATTCTTCATGATCGATTGATACTCTTCGATCATAGCATCCTTCCATTCTTTCTGTTCTACCACTTCTTTATAATTGGAAGGTTCTTTATCGATGAAATCACATACTAATTCTACATACCCGGAGCGGGATCTCGTCCTCTTTATTTCTCTATGATTCTCTTCTGCAGCCCCATATCTTTCCGCACCTTGGAAAGATTCTTGTACCCAAGCAGGTTTCCTCTTATGAGAATTCTTCTCCTAAGGTGGATCTACAGGTTCTTGAGGTTCTTCAAATTCTTGATATTCTTCTTGATTTTCTTCGTTCATGGTTGTATCATGAATTTTTGGTGCTTTTGCTTCTTCAAGCTCTTCAACAGGTCTCTTTCTAGATTTTTTGTAAGATGATTCTTCATCAAATGTCACATCCCTGCCGATGTCGATCTTCTTGAATCCTGGGAAGTATATTTTGTAAGCCTTCGAGCTTTCACAGTATCCCACAAATATACCCTTCTTTCCTGAAGGATCTAATTTTGTCCTCTTCTCTTTTGGAATGTGTATGTACACTGGATAGCCGAATATTTTGAGATGGATGACTTTTGGTTTCTTGCCAGAAAAGACTTCTTTAGGTGTCTTATTCTCGAGTACTCTATGTGGAGTATGGTTCTGTACATACACTGATGTTCTGGCAGCTTTTGCCCATAAATGCATGGGAAGATCTTGATCATGAAGCATAGCTCTTGCAGCTTCCATGATAGTTCTGTTCTTCCTTTTTGCAATCCCATTTTGTTGTGGATTATATGGAGTGGAAAACTCCCTATTAATCTTTGAGTCTTTGCATAACTCTTTGAATTCACTTGATCTGAATTCTCCGCCATTATTTGATTGAAAGGTCTTGATCTTCTTTTCAGTGTGATTCTCGATCAAGGCTTTGAATTCCTTGAACTTGCTGAAAACTTCATCGTTGTTCTTCATGAATTAAATCCATGTATTCCTAGAAAAGTCAACAATGAAAGAAACATAGTATACATACTCGCTTAGTGAGTTTGATGAAATTGGTCCACATACATCGGAGTGGATGATTTCCAAGATTCCTTTTTCCTTGCTCTCGCTACTTGGAAATGTCTTCTTTGTATTCTTTCCTTTCGCACATCCTTTGCAGACTCCATCATGTTTTGCTTGAATTTTTGGAAGAACTTCAATAGCTTTACTTGCAAGTGGTAGTGCTCTGTAATGCACATGTGCAATCCTTCTATGCCAAAGTTCATTTGGCTCTATTGTGTCATGGACCAAGGCTTGTTCTATAGATGACCCTTCAATTTGTATAGACCTCCCTCTTGTTCCCCAATCACTACTGCATTATCGAAGGTATTTCCTTTTTGCCACATGATAACTTGGCCATCTAAAAATGCAACCCTCATGCCTTTTGCATCTAATGCAAATATGTAGAGGAGGTTCTTCTTGAGTCCCGATACAAACAATACATCCTTCATCTTCATGGACTTTCCAGATTCTAGCTTATATGAGGATTCCCCACTACCTTTTATTGGGTACTAGTAGTCATCTCCGAGCTTCACCTTGTGAGGTGATTCATGTTCTGGTAGTCTCACAAAATACTCTTTGAATCCCGTCATATGTTTGGAAGCCCCACTGTCTATAAGCCGATCATTGCTTCCATGTGTGATGTTTCTCGTGAGAGCAGAAATCAAACATATTCTTCATCACTTGAGGAATCATCACTTTCTTGCTTGTTTCTCTTTGAGGAAGGTTCATCATCTTCTTTAGAATGATGATGATGATGGTCCCTTCTGGGTTTCTTAGATTGAACTGTGAGATCTTGATCTTCACTTCCCATATTTTCTTCTCGAGCTACTATCCAAGATTCTTCTTGTGAGCATTATTCCCAAAGTTTGCTAAACTTTACTAACTTCTTTCTTGCACAGATTCCTTGAATAAAGGAGTCCCATTATCTAGGAAGACCATTCAAGATGGTCATTACAATCTCTGCATTATCTACTTCCTCATCTACTTCTTCCAATTGTTCCTTGATCTGAGATACTATTGTAAAGTAAGACTAGATGGTCTCTGCATTTTGAATCTTCACATTCTTCAACTGGTTTCTCAGAGTCATCTTCTGGTTTATGTTCTTTCCTTCAAACAGTTTGGTTAGGGAACCAAACATAGCTTTAGGTGTCTTTAGGGAGGACACCTGTGGTATGAGGTGATCCTTGATTGAATCAACAATAATCCTCTTTTCCATAACCAACTCCTTCTTGTGTAAGGCCTTAGCCTCATCTCCCTCTAGAACTGGAACCTCCTCATTGATATAGGAGTCCAACTCATTTTCTTCCAGGACTAGGGATATCCTATACTTCCAGGTTCGGAAGTTATTAGCTCCCTCAATATTTTCATCAAGCTTGGTATGATGAGACATATTAACTAAGAATCTCAAATGGAAATACAAAAGATTTAGATCTTACCAGGTCAAGATGTCGGATCTGGAATTAGAGCTGAAATTCTGCAGTGCTAGTTCAGGAGCAGATTAGGGTTTGGATTTTCCAGAGTTCAGTCCAACCAAATGCTTTGATCTTAATCTCTAAACTTTGATTTTGAGGAGGAGATCAATCTAGGCCTGGGCTCACTGAAAAATTCCACTTCTGTGGAAATCCCTAATTTTCGACAGTAGTGTCAGGTCCAAAACTGAAAAAACTCAGAATTGGATTCTACTTCGATAGAAAGATGCGCCCTAGGGATGAGAGTTAATACAACCTTATTTTGCTGAAAATATGTGGAGGGAGATCCACAAAGTAGGAAGCCCTAGTTCCTGCAGCTGCATAGTGTCTTTTTTTTAGGTTAGCTCTGATACCATGTTATATTTTTAACATTAATCTAGCATTATATTAGGATCTTTAACTAAGAGAATAACAAGAACAACAATCAAACACAAGAGACAATGAACACAGTGTTTTTCCTCGAGGAAACCATAAATGGAGAAAACCCCAAAAATTCCTCAGAGATAGAATCAACACCAAATATAAAAGCCCAAAATAGTAAGATGATCTCCCAACAGTAGTAACCTCAGTCTTCCTAGCCCCAGTGTCTTCTTCTTCCTCAGCTATGCACTACAACTGAGAGTGAGTGAGTGTGTGATAAATAGAGAGGATCACTCTCTATTTATACTAATTCCCGACTTGACAATAACCAACTAGGGCCGACTTCTCTTGGAGAGTCTAATAACCCTAGTGCCCCAGAATTGTGGGGAATTTAACCCTTGACCAATAGGAGGGTTACCCACAATGACTTGACATGAATTGTTTACATTATAGAACCTCCCAATAGGAACATCGGGGCGTGACATGACTCAATTACATTACAAACACTTCCCGGAATAAACATCGGGGTAAAAAACATAAGATACATAAGTGAATACATTCCAAAGTTACAATTACATCAACAGGAGCATGCTAGGACGCATTACATCCCAAGGACTACATGTGTCTACCAATATGCGAGAATCACCTGGGTGCACGCCAAGTGTCTTGTGACTAGTGGACATCGCATCATATCCAATATGGGATCACACCAAGATGCATTACATCCAAAGGACTAGCTACATCTACCACCATGTGAGAACCATCTCTAACATGGGAGCATGCCAAGACACATTATGTCCCAAGGAATTCCTGTGTATACCACCATGCGAGAACTCGTCACTCCCTCTTTCTAGGGACCTCAATCTGGATGACACCAAGTCTCTCTATGAAGTACTCGAACTTCAATTTGGATAACGACTTGGTCAACACATCAGCTATCTGCTCATCTTTCGCCATGCACTAGAGCTTCACTGCTCCTCTATGCACCATATCATAGATATAGTGATACTTGATCTCAATATGCTTTGATTTGTCATGGAACACTGGGTTCTCCAACAACTGTAGGCAACTCTGGTTTTCACAAAAGATACAAGTCACCTCTAGCTCAAGATCAAACAAATCAAACAATATATTTTAAATCCATAATGCCTCACAATTAGCTGAACATACTGTAACATACTCTACTTTAGTTGTACTCAACGCCATGCATGACTACTTCCTATTAAACTAGGAGATGATACTAGATCCCAAATTGAAGCAACATCTTGAAGTGATCTTCCTATCTGTTGAGCTACCTTCCCAATCCGAATCAACATAACCATTCATGTTAATCCTCTAATTTACTTTATACTTGATCCCATAGTCAATTGTACCCTTCAAGTACCTCAATACATGGTTCACTGTAAATTGGATCAGAGTGTTTACATCAAAGCATATGTCTAGCCTCTTGTTTGTCCAGTACATCAACTAACCAATCATATGATGATACATCATGGCATCAACTAACTCTGATAAAGCATCACATATTAGCTTCAAGTTCGATGCCATATGTGTGGCCATTGCCTTGCAGTCCAGCATTCCAAATCTCTTCAGAATCTCCATGGCATACTTTCCTTGACCAAGGAAGATCCCATCCGCACTCTACCACACCTCCATTCTTAAGAAGTAATGCATCATCCCTAGGTATTTCATCTTGAACTCATCGAAAATCCTCCTCTTTGTATTTGAAATGATTTCATTCTCACCTATAACAAATATGTCATCAACATATAGAAAGAGTATCACCGGTATTCCGCCTTCAACCTTGAAGTAAATGTTGGAATCTGATTTACACTTGGTAAAGCCCAAGCTCATCAGGTATTTGTCCAACATGCCATACCATGTCCTGGGTGCCTGATTCAATCCGTACAAGGATTTATTTAACTTGCACACATGATTCTACCTGTCATGTGTCTCAAATCCTAGTGGTTGATCCATGTACACTTCCTCTTCAACTAAACCATTCAAGAATGTTTCCTTGATGTCCATCTATTGTTCCTTCCATTTCATTATTGCATCCAATGCAATTATGGATCTGATGGAAGTGTATCTTGCTATGGGTGAAAATTTCTCCTCTTAGTCTATGCATTCTTTATGGGAGAAGCCACACACCACGAACCTTGCCTTGTGTTTTTCCATGCTACCATCTACATCATGCTTGATCTTGTAGATCCACTTCGAGGTTACAACATATTTCCCTTCTGGTCTCAAAACTATCTCCCATAAATGATTTGTCATAATCGACTGATACTCCTTGATCATGGCATCCTTCAATTCTTTCTTTTTAGTTGCTTCTTCATAGTTGGAAGGTTATTTATCAATGATATCAAATAGCAAGGCCACATAGTTGTTGTATGGTCTAGGTTTCTTTATTTCTCTATGCATCCCCTCTAAAGCACTTGTTGGCACTGGAATTGATCCCCAAGGTTGAGGGGAGGGCTGCTCCTGGCGCAACAGTAGAACCACTTTAGGCTGCACCTCCGACCTTGCGCAGTCAAAGAGGGATATCTCGTTTGTCTTTAGAGTCTACTCTGTGTAAGATATTCAATCAAGGATGGTTAGGAGGCCAAAATCCTGAATGAGACAAAGTGTATTAAGGTGAGATGCAGGTGGGATTATCGAGGCAAGGGACCATTGGAAATGGAGTCGAAAACCTGAATAGGGAAAATTTGCATGAGGGAAAGAAAGACATGGGGTTGCAAATAGAGGCAAGGTAGCCATCGATCTTGCAATCAGGAGCTATTTCACAGGTGGTTAGAGGATGAGAAAGAACAACCCATCGTGCGGAGCACCAGCTAGATGAATTTCACTCAACTTAAGAAGAAAACTTGATAAATGTCTGAAACAACACCCAAAGCATAGAAAGTATGAATTCCTAACTGTTATACACTAAGTTGCAGACATGAAAGCAATCAACAAACTAGAATGAAAACAGGAAACACATTTCACGTAAAGGAAAATACATATTGGAATAAGCAACGACACATGAATATCTGTCATGAGAAACAACTCTTCCTCTGTAATTTTATTCATAACATAGGTATCGGATCTTATTTACAATGGAGAGCCTCAGTCCTAGATAGTTTCCCAATCTGACCAACTCCTATATCCCTTTATCGGGAGTGTATTTATACTATTCTAACGCTGAGACTATTAAATAGAAAACTGTTGCAAGTCACAATCAGATGTCAATAGTATGTAGAGTGGAACTATCGCCATGTTTTACAAATATAAACAAACAATTATGGAGATGCAGCACGTGATAATGCAGGCTGACAACATAGAGTTTTCTTCCTCTGGATACCATGATCAGTTTTGGATCGTGACGTGTTCTCAACCATTGACCGTGACCACCCTTTCATGCAGCCGTAGATCTGAGTGGGCCCCATTACTTTTCACAATGAGAAATCTCGGTATTCCACCTCGCTATTTTGCTTTGCGAAATAAACAATGGCCGTAGATATATTTTATTTCTTTCCATGACCATTTATCTTCGCAACCGGTACCATTCTTTTGCAATTTTGGATCGCAGCTTTACCTGCACAAGTGTGGTTTGTGAAATTGACTGAGACCATAGATCTGACTCAGATCCCATCTTTGTCGTCAAATGTTTTTTACCTTTAACCCATTTCGCAATTTGAAAAAGTGGTTTTGGTCGAGCATGTCCTCTTGTGAGAAATTTTTTAGAGCCATTGATCCACCATCCGATCAACCTCAACCTTTGATCTTGAGTCTCGTTAATGCTTTCAGTGCACCTGCTGCTTTCTTCTTTACCTTGCACCTTTGATAACTTGAAGGGAGATCACACAAAGTTTTCAAAGGAATGGGATCCTCCTTGAACTCCTCTCAGGCTTACAAATAGATTGTTGAAAAATGGAGTGTTAAAAATTGGCTCCACGAGGGATGCTATCCTCCCAGTGAGGTAGAAAAGAACCCCTGTAGACCAAGTGCCAAAAACATTAGGCTGCCTTCAACCTTTATTTGAAATCTCCATTCTGCTCTGAGCTATTGCTTCAATGAATTTATGCCACTCTTGCAAACTATGTTCTGGATTGCAAACCTATGCTTGCAACTAAAAATAAAAACGAACTACAATAGCAATGAAGGAAATGCTAGATGATGGCCGAGCTTATTTGTTCCTACCTACCCTCACTAATTTAGTGCCTGAGTCCGATTAAGTGAAATTAGACTTCCAATGAAGCCAATCAAGCAACTTTCCTAGCAGTATTGTTCTTTTTTCATGATTGATGGACATACATGAACTAAATAAAGGGAGAGGGTAATGACAAACAAACTGATCATCAAAGCGGATAGGTAACCCATCACTACCCTTACCCAGCCCTTCCATGTACTCCGCTATGGGATCATAGAAATCACGGCAATCTCCAGCATATTTTTTCATCTGTTCATGGGAAAGATGTTCAAAACTCCCTTCTTCTAGTGATTTGTCAGGTTGATACTTGGAAGATTGTAGAAGGTTGTCCACAGAATCTGTCACATACCCCAATTTTGTAAAATTATGTAAATTGTTTTAATTATATTCCTGAGACATTATGTTAAATTTAATGCTAAGTAGGATTGATGACTCAGCAGAGTCAACAGAATTGGAATGTAATTCAGGATATTTTTATTATTAATAAATAAATTATGGAGAAAACAGCATGGGAGAGCTGTTAAAAAGAGGTTACTGGTCAAACTGGTGGATGGAACTAGGTGGAAGGAAAAAGACAATTGGCAGCATCCTCAAACACTTACTAAGTTGCAGGTGGCAACTTCCCTATATTTGGGGTCATGATTCCCCAAGAAAGTGGGATCAGAGTAGGTGGCTCATTAAATGACAGTTAACCCAAAAAAGACCTAGGCAATCTTTTAAAAGTACTCAATGAAGAGAGCTGAGGCTGCTTAGATATTTTTCTAGAGAGAATTCATTCAGGTGAATGTTATTCAGGAAATTCATTGAGGAAGAAGGAAATACAGTAAGGAAGTGGTTCTAGGAGGATTGCTGCAGTAACTTGATTTCATTGCAGCTTATTTGGCTGAGAGAACTGACTGATAGTTCTGAGTTAATATTGAGTTTGAATATTGATATCTGACTTTGCTACACCTAGTTCCATCCAGGGAGACTAGAGCAAGCTTGGGGGTCCTGAGAAGTCGCTGTCTGAGTGCTCTCCAAGAGTTGGTAGGGAGGAACGACCTCCCATTGCTGTTGTTGTTCCAGTTTAAACAGGTTCTGTTACTTATCTCTTTATGTTTAATGAGTATGAATGGTTGCATGTTATGTTTTGTTATATGACTGAAGAGTATTTAGTTTAGTAATGTGAATATCTTAGGTTATTAGTAGTTAATCTGTTGCTGAGTTAAATAATTACTGTGTTTTTCCACATCTGGGTTCACCAGACTGTACTCCAGCACAGTATCTCAGTATTGAGAAGTAGTATCTTTCTGAACCGAGTTTCCTATGTAGTTACTTTTAGTAACTACAAGTGTTTCACAAATTCATAAGTTAATTTCTTATAGTCTTAAAAACTACTTCCCAGTACTGTATTTATTTTTTAGTAAATTCTACTGTAAAGGATAGATAGTAGAAATTAGATTAGAATTCATACTGTTTACTATATAGTTTCCTTCCTTGTATTTCGGGTAAGTTAAATTCTGAAAAATTAACTCAAAGCAAGAACAAGTTACAGAGCTACTATTCTTTTATTTCGAATATAAATAGGATAATATTTGCACTTACAGAACCTTTGTAAATAAACATTATAACTAAGAGAATAAACTAATTACAGTAGAATATAGATAGTATTAATATGAAAGCTATAGTAATGTCAGAAAGATAATATATTCATTATAGTAGTAGTAAGGTATTTTATTTTTGTTTTGCTATTAATTTAAAGTAGGTTTCCTATTACTATAAATATTCTCCAGAATTAAACTTTCTGTCCGAGCTGCAAGTAATTCACAGTTCTGAATCTTACTTCTTTTAAGGGTATAACTGTGCAGCAGTAAATACTTTTCCTTATTCATAAGGAGAACAAATTTTAAAATCTGATACAGAAACCCTAATGAAAATTACTTGTTCACATTAATTAAATCTAATACATCTTGCGCAGGAAGAACAACAGCATAAGGCTATCTTCTTATGTTATAAAATAAACTGAGTAAATATTCTGAACAAATATTAATATGTGTACTCTTAAGATAATCTTAGATAGAGATAAAATTAAATGCTGGACTTATATAAATACTATCATGATTAAGAAAGTAATTAAGTTATAAAAGAAAATAGACAGAATGGTGTAATTTATACCAAAGTTAATTAATAAGTATTTATATAGATAAACTGGTGGATTTACACTCAGGTTATTAATACAGAAAAACTATATTATTCACAGAAAGCTATGGCAGTAATTATACTAGTAAATTATTTATGTAATACAAAAATGTTATCACTATCAACTTAAGTAGTATAATATTACTGTCAACATATTTTGGAACTACTCTTACTGTTTGTAGTTAAATATAGGTTTACTGACAGTATTCAGATTTAATGAAAAGAAGAATATAATTCCTATATTATTATCAGGGTATAAACATTATAACATTTACATTTTCCTTATTAATAAGAAGATTAAAATATAAACTAGATAAGAACATTTATATTCAGTATACAAATTAAATGTTTATCTGTGCAAGAAGAAAAGACAGAAGTACAGGAGGCTCTGCAGTCGAGCTTATTTGCATACTATAAACTTAACCCGTAACCCTAATGTACAACCACCTTCTTAAATTACTTTTTAAATATTAAAAGAAATAAGAACAATATTATTATTCTTCATTGTAAATTAGGGTTAAACCCTGTAAAATCTATTTTAATTACAAGTAAATCAACTAATGGTAAAACTAACAGTAATTTATACTCACAGTTATATTTATAAGAATAAAAGTTAAACAGAATAAGCAATCAAAACTTCCATAAGCATAAGCAAGTAAGATTGTAGGAAAAATATTTCAGTAATATTTACGTGTATGTTAACAGAGGGTAAACACCCTAATCTTTACAAAATACACAAGTGTAATGGCTGTAAACAAAATCCAGTGCCGTAGTATTAACCCACAGCAGTACAAAGAAGATTACGCAGTAAGGCTTATAACCTGTTCAGTATTTAACACATTAATAATTACAACAATATTTTACACTGACGGCCGAAACCGGAGAGCTCTCCGTGAGAGCTAGGGTATTAACCCATGTTACTTAACAACAAAACAAACAACCAAAAGACATGAGGGTCAATAAGGGCTGCAATGACCAACCCATCATAATCCTTAGAATTCACACAAAGTGAGAAAGCCGTGGAGGGACCTGGGCTTACCGTGGCCCGTGTTCTTGTAAACCCTCATTCCTTTTTGTATGCAGAGGAAGGTAACAAGTATACCTGCAAAACAATGTTTTCGGAACCAACTGTTAGCCACTTAATAGTATAAAAGTTGTGTAATAACTTTGATGTTAGCTCGACAGTAAAGGATTTGAGTATACCTGGTTACCTTAGCAGCGATTTTTCCACACAGTGGTGCTGCGGTCAGCTTGAGTAAGAAACTTGCCAAACAATGGCAAGGGAGCGGCGTTGTGAACTCTCAACCACTGACAGCAAAAGAAACCCAGCAATTCGATGGACAGGGTCAAACCCTACAACGAAAATCTCTTTCTTGGCAATTAACCCACTGTCTACAAATAGCATATGCCACGTCCCATTAAAGAAGGATTCACCCGCATGGGAACGAAGAAAGGGAAGGACGGGCACGAACCAGAGCCCAAGCTTAACAATGGAGGAATCATAGAGACAAGCAGCGATTCATTCAACACCCTAATCTCCCACTCAGTGCAGAAGTCAAGCTCACGAAGAGCTGGAGCAGTAGGAGGACTGATAGCAAACAATGCACAGAAAAACGAACCAGGAGGGTTTGCAGAGCGGCCAAAGGCCCGAAGGCAAAGGAGAAGTGACGGATTAGGGTTGGGTCAACTATTTTAAAGTGCCAATGCATGGCTGTGGAGTGACCACATATTACCTTAAATTATTTGCATGCAATGATAGGAACTCTATAGTTCCACAACGAGGTTCTCCAATGATTCGTTTCACAATCCAAACCTTATCACGGGGTTTTTCATAAGGTTGCTATACCATAGTTCTCTCCTGCATTATAAAATAAATACATAGACATTAGCACCATGTGTTTAATACATTATACTATAGCATGAGTTCATCGTTGGTCTCATACCTTTAGTTTTGGAGGATTGTGTTTATTTATAATGAGTTACAAGAGTAAAGAAGCAATGCTAATTACTATAGTGTAGTTTATCTATAACCTATTTTATAAAGTATCCAGTGCCTAGTTCACAAATGAAGTAAATAGGATGATAATATAAAGTATTTCTTTAATTATAATAGTTCTTATGTGATGATCTTTTGATTATAATGATGGTTTTTTCCCTTAACCATATGAACTTTCTTTATCTATAGAATGACAATCTTATTAATAATTCCTTGAACCATTTGTTGTGACAATTGGACTTTTATCAAGTTCAAGCCAAGGGTGATAAAAAGGTTTTATAGGAGTCTTTATTTTAATAAGCAGCTTGGATAAGTTAGCCCTAGTTGTTTGATAGAATCGCCATGAACTTCATAAGTGGTGTTTAAAATATAGGACAGATGCTAAAAGTGTTATTGTTCTTATCCAAATATCGATCATGGAAATAGAAGTAATATTCCATAATAATCCAGACCCTTAAAGTATTAAAAGAAAAACTTGTGTCAATGCTTGAAGTAAGAAAAGTATAGGTTAATACCTAAACTAGCTTATCGTTTAAAATTGCAAGTGCAAATCTAAACATATTGCAAATTTAAACATAACATGTGGCAGTAACTATGGATAAACAAACTTAGATCTGTAATGTTGCCATTTTTACCATGCTTGCTGCTAATCAAGAAACATCTGTTTTTTTTTGTTACATTGTTTTCAGTGCGAAATTTTCAATAGCTTCGTGTATAGTAGAAAGGTTAAATTCTGCTTCTTAACAAAGATTTAGCTGCTATAATTACTTATAAAATTTAATTCTCTAGCAGTAAGAGCTTAAAGAAAACTTAATTGAAGCTTTACCTTTAGAATCTTGGTAAATCTGTCTAGCATGTATATATATGTCTACTAAATAATTTATGTACAGCAAATCATATTGTAAACATCCGACACTTGTTAACTGTGATCCGTGCATCTTACCTGTTTACCTGTAATAGAAGAAAACCGCTGCATTATCTCGAAATCTAAGTAAGTCCAGTCCTTTATGACAAACCCACCTTGTGTCGCAAACAGAAAACAATCAATAACTGACAAAAAAACTCATCTTTAAAGTTAAGTATAATAAAAGATCATTCAGTTACAATTCTAGTAACATAAACTAATTAAATAGTTAATGACTGCATTTAATGAGATTATGCTATTTTAAAAAATTTTAAATTTTTCGAAATTTTTGGGGTTTGGACATGTGGTATCAGAGCATGGTTCAAACACTAGGCCATGATGTGGCTCCACTAGTTTCCATAGAATAGTAAAAATCATGTACTAACCTGTATTTTTTTTTGTTTTATGTAAAAATCATAATTTTTTTTTCTTTTTTTTTTTCTGAATCTAACAGGCAGGTATGGAGAGGTTAGGAGAATATGCTGAGGAAGAGTCTTCAAATACCGAGACAAGACAGATGTCTAAAGATCCTGTGTTATAAGAGATAACTACTCACTCATCAGAGCTGATACAGACTATAAAGGACTTAAAGACTGAAATGGAATCAGTCAAGAAGGATAACGAAAGGATATTAAAGACTCGGGAGGAGTTAAACCAAATCTTGATAGAAAAATTCCAGACAGAAGGGAGGAGTAAAAGATCCGAATCTGAGGAATCTATTCATCAGAAAGGATCTAAAAAGATGAAACTAGCTAAGGATGAAAGCAGCTCATCATCTGAAGGGCTCAGGGAACAACAAAGCTACTACACTACTAGTGACAGTAGTGAGGCTGAATTGTATAACAAATAGAAAAGGTACAGGCCATATGAAGAGATTTCCAGGGAGTTCAAGAAAATAAATCCCCAAGCTTTCAACGGAGAGACTGAAAAAGGGGAAGAGGCAGAGTCTTGGTTATCTGGGATGAGAAAATATTTTCAGATATACAACTATTCAAATCAACTGAAGGCAAGAATGGCCATTTATAATCTTTCCAGAAAGGCAGATATATGGTGGCAAGATCTGAAAAGAGTCAAGGGAATCAAAGAGAAAGAAGTCAATTGGAGTACTTTTAAAAGGTACTTCAAGAAGAAATTCCTATCCAAACAATACTATGAAGAAAGGGCAAAAGAATTTTATGAGTTAAAGTTAGGATCCATGACTATGAAGGACTTAAACAGTAAGTTTTTAAGTCTGTTAAGGTATGTGCCATATTTAGTTGATGAGAAACTTAAAGTACCGCGGTTTCTCAGCTGCTTTCCCTATCATATAAAAGACAGAATCGAATATGATAACCCCAAAACTCTGGAAGAAGCCATGCGGAAGGATAATTTATGTTTTGAACAGAATAAAAAGAAAGAAGGAATAGCCAACTGGAAGGCTAAAAAGAACAGTAATCGGCCTCAGTTTAAGAAAAAAGAGTTTGTGCCCCAGAAAAATTTCAGGAATAATAAGAACAGAAACCATTCTAATGGTAAGAACTTCCAGGGAAGCAGAAATGGTGCTTCTAATAATTCCAATAATTCCAATAACTTCAAGGGCAAGGAGGCTTCAAACAATCATGGAAATTTCACTAAGAATTTCGAACGGAAGGAACCTGTTAAGTGCTAGGAGTGCAATGGCCCACACTATGCTTCAGTTTGCCCAAATCGGAAGAAGCCAAACAACAATATTCATACTATACAAGATGAAATGACTGTTGGAGATTTTGCAAGGACTATGCCCCGAATCAATGCAGCGTTGGAGAACCGCCAAGCTGATTATCAAACTTCCATGGTGGAAGTAGAAGGTATGGTTAACCAAACCCTTGTAACTATTTTAATAGATCCAGGTGCTAGTCTTAGTTACATTTCACCTAAGATAGTAGAAAAGTGTAATTTGACTGTTGAAAAGTTTGATAACTCCTGGTTAGTTCAATTAGCCACGGGGGCAAAAAGAAAAGTAACCTGTTATGTTAACGAGTGTGCTTTAGTTATGAATGATTTTAAAACTACTGTTAAGTTAAATGTTTTGCCACTTGGCTCGTATGACTTATTAATTGGTATGGATTGGTTAGAATGGCACAGGTTAGTTTTAAACTGTTTTGATAAAACATTTACATGTGTAAATAATAATGAACCACCAGTAACAGTTAAGGGTGTTCTTAGGAAAACTGTAATTAGGCAGATTTCTTCCTTACAACTAAAAAGAGCAGTCAGAAAAGGGTGCAAAGCCTATGCTGTAACTATTACAGATGAGGCAAATAAATCTGAAAAAGATAAAATCAAAATAGAGGATATTCCTATGTTAAACGAATTTACTGATGTTTTTTTGGAGGAAATTCCAGGATTACCTCCTAGGAGGGAACTGGATTTCACTATTGAGCTGGTACCAGGTGCTGTACCTAGCTCAAAAGCTCTGTATCGTATGAAAATTTTGGAACTTAATGAATTAAAATCACAGTTAAAGGAATTAATAGATAAGAAGTATATTCGACCTAGTGTTTCCCCTTGGGGAGCACCAGTAATCTTTGTCAAAAAGAAAGACGGAACTATGCGACTTTGCATAGATTACCGTTAACTTAATAAAATGACAATTAAAAACAGATATCCATTGCCCCACATAGATGATCTGTTTGATCAGCTGCGTGGAGCTACGGTGTTCTCTAAGATAGACCTGAGATCAGGATATCATCAGGTAAGAATTAAAGAAGAGGACATTTTCAAGACAGCCTTTAGAACAAGGTATGGACATTACGAATTTGTCGTAATGCCATTTGGGCTTACTAATGCCCCAACTATCTTTATGTGTCTGATGAATAACATAATGCATAAATATTTAGATAAATTTGTTGTTGTATTCATCGATGACATCTTAATTTATTCTAAAAGTGAAGCGGAACATAAGGAACACTTACGGATAGTCTTACAAGAACTGTGAGAGCCACAGCTCTTTGCGAAGTTCAGTAAGTGTGATTTCTTCAGGGATGAAATCCAATACTTAGGTCACGTAGTGACTAAGGAAGGGATCTTAGTGGATCCTAAAAAGATCCGGGCAATCGAAGATTGGCCAGTACTAAAATATGTAACAGATGTTAGGTCCTTTATGGGAATTACCGGGTACTACCGGAGATTTATCGAAGGTTTTTCAAAAATAGCTAACCCAATCACTTCTTTGCAAAAGAAAGGCAAGAAATTCAATTGGAACTTAAAATGTGAAGAAATTTTTAAGAAATTAAAAACTCTGTTAACAACTGCACCTATTCTAAGAATAGTGGATCCTAACAAGGATTTTGTGGTATGCATCGATGCTTGTAATGATGGTTTAGGCGGAGTGCTGACTCAGGATGGGCATGTTATTGCCTATGAGTCCAGGAAGCTAAAGATCCATGAAAAGAATTATGCCACTTATGATTTAGAACTTGCTGCTATTATTCATGCCTTAAAAATGTGGTGACACCACTTAATAGGCAGAAAGTTTACTTTAATGACTGATAATAAGGGTCTAAAATACCTTTTAGATCAGCCCAACTTAAATGCAAGGCAAGAAAGATGGTTAGCCTTCTTAAGTGAATACGATTTCGAAATTCAACACATAAAAGGAAAATAAAATAAAGTAGCTGATGCTTTGAGCAAAAATGCAAAGCTGAATTTTATAACAGCAATCAATACTTATGTTTCTGATTTAAATGAATAGCTGACTGAAGGGATAAAATTGGATGAAATTTATCAAAAATAACAAGCTACAGCTAAAGAAGAACCTACAGAAAGTTTAATAAAGGGTTATAGTCTAAATAAAGATGGATTTTTATTGTTTAAGGACAGACTGTATGTGCCTAATGTGCCTAAGGTTAAATTGTTGATTATGGATGAAGTTCATAAAACCCCTTACTCAGGGCATCCAGGCTACCAAAAGACTGTCACCATGTTAAGAAAAGATTATTTCTGGCCTAATATGAAATCTGAATTAGCTGAGTATATAGCTAGATGTTTGGACTGTCAACAAGTGAAAATAGAACACCAACATCCAGTTGGTTTATTGCAACCCTTGCCTATTCCTAGTTGGAAGTGGGAGATAATCAGCTTAGATTTCATTACCGGATTACCCAAAAATCAGAATCAGAACGATTCCATTATGGTGGTGGTGGACAAGTTAAGTAAAGCAGCACACTTCATTCCTATCAAGACTACCTACAAGGCTGCCAATATAGCAGATATATTTCTAAAGCAAATTTTTCGGCTACATGGTGTACCGAAGGTTATTATTTCAGACAGGGATCCTAAATTCACAGGAAATTTCTGGAAATCCTTGTTTAAGGGATTAAACACAACACTGAATTTCAGCACCTCTTTCCATCCTTAGACAAACGGACAAACATAAAGAGTAAATCAGGTGTTGGAAGATCTGTTAAGAATGTATGTTAAGGATCAGCCAGGTAAGTGGGAGGATTACTTGCATTTAGCAGAATTTGCTTACAATAATAATTATCAATCCTCAGCTAAGTTCAGCCCATTTGAAATTCTGTATGGGCGTAAATGTAACACTCCTATCTCCTGGAATAATCTAGTAGATAGATTGGTGTTAGGGCCTGAATTATTGAAGGAAATGGAACAGATTGTGAAACAAGTACAGGAAAACTTAAAGGTGGCACAGGATCGACAAAAGAGCCAAGCAGATTCGAAAGAACTCCCAAAGAGTTCCAGGTTGGTGAACAGGTGTTCATAAATGTAAGACCAAAGAAAATCTCCCCAAGACTGGGGAGTTGTGCAAAACTAGCACCACGTTACTGTGGTCCGTTTGAAATTCTATCCAGAATTGGTCAAGTTGCATATCAGTTAGCGTTACCACCTAATTTAAAAGTGCATAATGTTTTCCATATTTCTGTTCTGAAAAAGTATGTACATGATGCTACTCATGTAATTGATTGGAATGTTGTACAGGTGGAACCAAAAGGAGAAGTTCTGGTGGAGCCGGACTGTATCCTCGGGAGGAGGGAAATTACTCTGCGGAACCGCACGATTGGACAGCTGAAGGTGCAATGGAAGCACCTTAGTCCTGAAGAAGCTACCTGGGAACTAGAAAGTAAGATGCGGGAAGCATACCCGAATCTGTTCCAGGAGGTTCCAGAGGATGAAGAATAAGTAACATCGAGGACGATGTTACATTTTAAGGGGGTGTGTATGTCACATACCCCAATTTTGTAAAATTATGTAAATTGTTTTAATTATATTCCTGAGACATTATGTTAAATTTAATGCTAAGTAGGATTGATGACTCAGCAGAGTCAACAGAATTAGAATGTAATTCGGGATATTTTTATTATTAATAAATAAATTATGGAGACAACAGCATGGGAGAGCTGTTAAAAAGAGGTTACTGGTCAAACTGGTGGATGGAACTAGGTGGAAGGAAAAAGACAAGTGGCAGCATCCTCAAACACTTCCTAAGTTGCAGGTGGCAACTTCCCTATATTTGGGGTCATGATTCCCCAAGAAAGTGGGATCAGAGCAGGTGGCTCATTAAATGACAGTTAACCCAAAAAAGACCTAGGCAATCTTTTAAAAGTACGCAATGAAGAGAGCTGAGGCTGCTCAGATATTTTTCCAGAGAGAATTCATTCAGGTGAATGTTATTCAGGAAATTCATTGAGGAAGAGGGAAATACAGTAAGGAAGTGGTTCTAGGAGGATTGCTGCAGTAACTTGATTTCATTGCAGCTTATTTGGCTGAGAGAACCAACTGATAGTTCTGAGTTAATACTGAGTTTTAAGATTGATATCTGACTTTGCTGCACCTAGTTCCATCCAGGGAGACCAGAGCAAGCTTGGGGGTCCCGAGAAGTCACTGTCTGAGCGCTCTCTAGGAGTTGGTAGGGAGGAACAGCCTCCCATTGCTATTGTTGTTCCAGTTTAAACAGGTTCTGTTACTTATCTCTTTATGTTTAATGAGTATGAATGGTTGCATGTTATGTTTTGTTATATGAATGAAGAGTAGTTAGTTTAGTAATGTGAATATCTTAGGTTATTAGTAGTTAATCTATTGCTGAGTTAAAGAATTACTGTGTTTTTCCACATCTGGGTTCACCAGACCGTACTCTAGCACAGTATCTTGGTATTGAGAAGTAGTATCTTTCTGAACCGAGTTTCCTATTTAGTTACTTTCAGTAACTACAAGTGTTTCACAAATTCATAAGTTAATTTCTTGTATTCTTAAAAACTACTTCCCAGTACTGTATTTCTTTTTCAGTAAATTCTACTGTAAAGGATAGATAGTAGAAATTAGATTAGAATTCGTATTGTTTACTATATAGTTTCCTTCCTTGTATTTCGGGTAAGTTAAATTCTGAAAAATTAACTCAAAGCAAGAACAAGTTACAGAGCTACTATTCTTTTATTTCGAATATAAACAGGATAATATTTGCACTTACAGAACCTTTGTAAGTAAACATTATAACTAAGAGAATAAACTAATTATAGCAGAATATAGATAGTATTAATATGAAAGCTATAGCATTGTCAGAAAGATAATATATTCATTATAGTAGTAGTAAGGTATTTTATTTTTGTTTTGCTATTAATTTAAAGTAGGTTTCCTATTACTATAAATATTCTCCAGAATTAAACTTTCTGTCTGAGCTGCAAGTAATTCACAGTTCTGAATCTTACTTCTTTTAAGGGTATAACTGTGCAGCAGTAAATACTTTTCCGTATTCATAAGGAGAACAAATTTTAAAATCTGATACAGAAACCCTAATGAAAATTACTTGTTCACAGTAATTAAATCTAATACATCTTGCGCAGGAAGAACAACAGCATAAGGCTATCTTCTTATGTTATAAAATAAACTGAGTAAATATTCTGAACAAATATTAATATGTGTACTCTTAAGATAATCTTAGATAGAGATAAAATTAAATGCTGGACTTATATAAATACTATCATGATTAAGAAAGTAATTAAGTTATAAAAGAAAATAGACAGAATGGTGTAATTTATACCAAAGTTAATTAATAAGTATTTATATAGATAAACTTGTGGATTTACACTCAGGTTATTAATACAGAAAAAACTATATTATTCACAGAAAGCTATGGCAGTAATTATACTATTAAATTATTTATGTAATACAGAAATGTTATCACTATCAACTTAAGTAGTATAATATTACTGTCAACAGATTTTGGAACTACTCTTACTGTTTGTAGTTAAATATAGGTTTACTGACAGTATTCAGATTTAATGAAAAGAAGAATATAATTCCTATATTATTATCAGGGTATAAACATTATAACATTTACATTTTCCTTATTAATAAGAATATTAAAATATAAACTAGATAAGAACATTTATATTCAGTATACAAATTAAATGTTTATCTGTGCAAGAAGAAAAGACAGAAGTACAGGAGGCTCTGCAGTCGAGCTTATTTGCATACTATAAACTTAACCAGTAACCCTAATGTACAGCCACCTTCTTAACTTACTTTTTAAATATTAAAAGAAATAAGAACAGTATTATTATTCTTCATTGTAAATTAGGGTTAAACCCTGTAAAATCTATTTTAATTACAAGTAAATCAACTAATGGTAAAACTAACAGTAATTTATACTCACAGTTATATTTATAAGAATAAAAGTTAAACAGAATAAGCAATCAAAACTTCCATAAGCATAAGCAAGTAAGATTGCAGGAAAAAGATTTCAGTAATATTTACATGTATGTTAACAAAGGGTAAACACCCTAATATTTACAAAATACACAAGTTTAATGGCTGTAAACAAAAGCCAGTGCCGTAGTATTAACCCACAGCAGTACAAAGAAGATTACGCAGTAAGGCTTATAGCCTGTTCAGTATTTAAAACATTAATAATTACAACAAGATTTTACACTCACGGCCGAAGCCGGAGAGCTCTGCATGAGAGGTAGGGTATTAACCCATGTTACTTAACAACAAAACAAACAACCAAAAGACATGAGGGTCGATAAGGGCCGCAATGACCAACCCATCGTAATCCTTTAAGGATTCACACAAAGTGAGAAAGTCGTGGAGGGACCTGGGCTTACCGTGGCCCGTGTTGTTGTAAACCCTCATTCCTTTTTGTATGCAGAGGAAGGTAACAAGTATACCTGCAAAATCATGTTTTCAAAACCAACTGTTAGCCACTTAACAGTATAAAAGTTGTGTAATAAATTTGATGTTAGCTCGACAGTAAAGGATTTGAGTATACCTGGTTACCTTAGCAGCGATTTTTCCACATAGTAGTGCCGTGGTCAGCTTGAGTAAGAACTTTCCAAACAATGGCAAGGGAGCGGCGTTGTGAACTCTCAACCACTGACAGCAAAAGAAACCTAGCAATTCGATGGACAGGGTCAAACCCAACAACGAAAATCTCTTTCTTGGCAATTAACCCACTGTCTACAAACAGCATATGCCACGTCCCATTGAAGAATGATTCACCCACATGGGAACGAAGAAAGGGAAGGACGGGCACGAACCAGAGCCCAAGATTAACAATGGAGGAATCGCAGAGACAAGCAGCGAGTCATTCAACACCCTAATCTCCCACTCAGTGCAGAAGCCGAGCTCACGAAGAGCTGGATCAGTAGGAGGATTGATAGCAAACAATGCACAGAAAAATGAACCAGGAGGGTTTACAGAGCGGCCAAAGCCCCGAAGGCAAAGGAGAAGTGACGAATTAGGGTTGGGTCAACTATTTTAAAGCGCCAATGCATGGCTATGGAGTGACCACGTATTACCTTAAATTATTTGCATGCAATGATAGGAACTCTATAGTTCCACAACGAGGTTCTCCAATGATTCGTTTCACAATCCAAACCTTATCACGGGGTTTTTCATAAGGCTGCTATACCATAGTTCTCGCTTGCATTATAAAATAAATACATAGACATTAGCACCATGTGTTTAATACATTATACTATAGCATGAGTTCATCGTTGGTCTCATACCTTTAGTTTTGGAGGATTTTGTTTATTTATAATGAGTTACAAGAGTAAAGAAGCAATGCTAATTACTATAGTGTAGTTTATCTATAACCTATTTTATAAAGTATCCAGTGCCTAGTTCACAAATGAAGTAAAGAGGACGATAATATAAAGTATTTCTTTAATTATAATAGTTCTTATGTGATGATCTTTTGATTATAATGATGGTTTTTGCCCTTAACCATATGAACTTTCTTTATCTATAGAATGACAATATTATTAATAATTCCTAGAACCATTTGTTGTGACAATTGGACTTTTATCAAGTTCAAGCCAAGGGTGATAAAAAGGTTTTATAGGAGTCTTTATTTTAATAAGCAGCTTGGATAAGTTAGCCCTAGTTGTTTGATAGAATCGCCATGAACTTCATAAGTGGTGTTTAAAATATAGGACAGATGCTAAAACTGTTATTGTTCTTATCCAAATATCGATCATGGAAATAGAAGTAATATTCCATAATAATGCAGACCCTTCAAGTATTAAAAGAAAAACTTGTGTCAATGCTTGAAGTAAGAAAAGTATAGGTTAATACCTAAACTAGCTTATCGTTTAAAATTGCAAATGCAAATCTAAACATATTCCAAATTTAAACATAACATGTGGCAGTAACTATGGATAAACAAACTTAGATCTGTAATGTTGCCATTTTTACCATGCTTGCTGCTAATCAAGCAACATCTGTTGTTTTTTGTTACGTTGTTTTCAGTGCGAAATTTTCAATAGCTTCGTGTATAGTAGAAAGGTTAAATTCTGCTTCTTAACAAAGATTTAGCTGCTATAATTACTTATAAAATTTAATTCTCTAGCAGTAAGAGCTTAAAGAAAACTTAATTGAAGCTTTACCTTTAGAATCCTGGTAAATCTGTCTAACATGTATATATATGTCTACTGAATAATTTATGTACAGCAAATCATATTGTAAACATCCGACACTTGTTAACTGCGATCCGTGCATCTTACCTGTTTACCTGTAATAGAAGAAAACCGCTGCATTATCTCGAAAGATAAGTAAGTCCAGTCCTTCATGACAAACCCACCTTGTGTCCCAAACAGGAAAACAATCAGTAACTGACAAAAAAACTCATCTTTAAAGTTAAGTATAATAAAAGATCATTCAATTACAATTCTAGTAACATAAACTAATTAAACAGTTAATGACTGCATTTAATGAGATTATGCTATTTTAAAAAATTTTAAATTTTTTGGAATTTTTGGGGTTTTGAAAGAATCTTTCTTCAATGAGGCATCCCCTTTTGCACTGGAAATTTCCGCAACGAGAGCTTGATGTGCCTCAAGAGGGAGGTCCTCCACTTCTCCAGCGGAACCAAGTAGGCATATTCCTCTTGTGTGAGGTGGCACTCCTAAAGGTGGAACGTCTAAAAATGTATTCATTTGAGGGCTACTGCATCCTTATCTATGACTCGGCACCTCATCACAAACCCCCGACGTAGCAGTAGCTAGAGAGGGATTGCCTGGTAGTTTCTTCTTATCATCTTCTTTCCTGTACAAGTTTTCGAATTGCACCATCTTCCCTTATTTCTAATTTTGCTTATAGGTTTTAATCAGGTGCCATATTAATTCAAAGGAGGCATAACACAAGGGTAGGCTATCACCACCAGTGCCCTTATCATCCTTTTCCTCTTTAACCTTCAGACTTCGCATTGCATCTTGATTTTCTTTATCATCAAGCTTTGGTTCAACACCTGGCTCTTCAGGTGTAGTCTGCAGGTGTTATTCCTCATATTCATCATACACACATGCACCTAAGTCCTTCTTAAAATCATCTTTTACGGACCCTAGGTGGTGCAAGTCACCATCTTCAGAGAAAAGGCCCGTGGGACCGCAAGCTCCTGTATAGGGTAGATCATATTTTTGTATACTAGGAGAGAGCTTTAATGGGATAGGAACTTTCCCATTCTACTTGGAGGGCCCAACCAATTTTAATGTATCTTTCATTTCACCACCACTGCCTTGATCTGACAATTTCTTGGACATCTTAAGGTTTTCCTCAACCTCCAAACAATCAGTAAACATATGCTGCAGAGTGGTTGATTTTCTTTCCAAAAGAAGCAAGGACAACTCAGGAGGGAAGGTGGCTGCATAATAGATCTTAGCAGTGTTATCAAGAGATTGGACTTCCTTAGGCATGTTATAATAAAATATTGCAAATCTTCTCTTAAAACCAGATATGGCTTCAGCCTCATGTCTCCTCAGGGAATAAAATTCTGAAAGGATCTGCTCCAGAGGCCTTCTCCTACCCCAAAAATTTAAGAAGGTGCAAGAAAATTCTTCCCAAGTGTTAATGGACTTAGGCTGCAAGTGCTTGAACCATTCTTTAACATCTCCTTGCAAGGAATAGGTGAAACCCCTGATGCAGACATCCTCATCTTCTATTTCAAAAAGATCAGAGAAATATTTGAAGGCTTGTAAATATTTCTCAACAGTGAGGTCTTCGGATTCTCCGTCAAACTTGGGGAGGTACTTGTATTGTTTTGCGGGAAAGTCATGGAGGATGGGAGGAAATTTTAGTGGTTTGTATCGGCTTGGAGAAATGGGAGAGACAAGGTTAGGTACAATATCCAAGCTATCATCCAAGGTTTCATGAATTTCACAGGGGTGTCCTTTGGCGTTGTGAGCCCCTAGATAAAAATCTAGGCCATGACCAGATGTACAAGACGACGCAACGCTTTCGGTTCATAAAGAAGGATAAACAGGAATATATTCATAGCTCTGTTCAGAACAATTTGAACCATAAAAGGTAGTTTTTATAAATCTAGGGAAAGATAAGAACAAAGTTACAAGATAGAACAAGGCATCCTGGAAGAAATATAGACTCGAGTATCTTGACCTTCCACCATGCATTTTTCAGGCTTTGTAATGGGTCCATTTTCTAGATGGACTCTGCTAGCTTTCCTCAGCCATTTGATTTCTGGGTCACACCACCAGCAGAGTCGCCGAAGTCTGAATCATTCAATAGTGGAGTCTCCAGGTGAAAGTACTCAACCTTCTTGATGTCTGGTCATTGTTCACCATCAACAACTAGATCTAAAACCATGTCGTTTTTCCTAGGGAGGATATTCAATTTCATCCCCGGCAACGGCGCCAGTTTATTGGCACCGGGATTTGAGGCCCCAAGGTCAAGGGGAAGGGCCCACTCCCGGGAAACAATAGAACCACTTTAGGCTGCACCTCTGGCCTTGCATAGTTAGAGAGGGATCTCTTGTTTGTCTTTGGAGTCTACTCCGTGTAAGATATTAAATCAAGGATGGTCAGGAGGCCAGAATCCTGAATCAGACAAAGTGTATTAAGGTGAGATGCAGGTGGGATTATCGAGGCAAGGGACCATTGGAAATGGAGTGATCATAATAATATTGCCTTCTTCTACCTTCTCTTTGATTGCTTTGAGTTGTTCCTTGATTTGGGAAACCCCTTTGAAGTATCACTGCATGGTTTTTTAGTGTTGTATCTTCACATTATTAAGCTAGTTCCTTAATGTCATCTTCATATTGATGTTCTTCCCTTCGAATAATATTGACAAAGAATCGAACATCTCCTTATGTGTCTTCAAAGATGACACATGAGGGATGAGATGATCCTTAATATAATCAACAATGATTGTCTTGGCCTTGACCAAGTTTTTATTGTGAATATCCTTATCTTCATATCCCTATGGATCTAGAAATTCCCCACTGATATACTTGTCCAAATCATTTTCTTCAAGGATCAAGTAGATCTTATACTTCCATGCTAGGAAGTTGTTATCTCCCCCAAGCTTATCATAAAGCTGGGTGTGATGAGTCATTTTGAAATGAGAACCTCAAATGGAAATAGCAAAGATTTAGATCTTACCAATTTGAGATGCTTGGCCTGGTTCTGGAGCTGGCTGACCTAGGGTTCCATAGAGAAACCCTAATTCTCCAAAATTGGAATCCTGGAATTTTGACTGGATAGAAATATGTGACTCCTTGAGGCGATTTTCTCAGTGAAGTCCTTTTCCCAATTTAGTGGAGGGATGATCCAAAAATCTAATGCCCTAGTTTCTCCCGACACTAGTGTCTAGGTCAAAAATGAAACTTCTTCAAATTTTATTCTACTTACTCCAAATGATGTGCCATATTAAGGTGAGTTAACTTATCCCTCTTTTATTGATGATCTATGGAGAGAATACCTTGAACTAGAAAACCCTATTTTTCATTGTTGCAAAGTGCCTTCTTTTAGGGTGGATCTGATACCATGTTTTATTTTCTACTTTAATTCAAATTTATTAGGATCTTTATCTGAAAGAATAACAAGCACATCAAGATATACAAGATACAAATATTTTCCTCAAGGAAACCATAAACGAGAAAACCCCGCAAACTTCCTCATAATAGTCTTGTCACTAATACAATATCACAAGATGGAGAAACCAAAGAATAAGAAGTCTTCTACAGTTCTCTCTCTTTCTCCTCTATCAAACTTGTCTTCTCTCTTTTAATGCACACTTGAGAATTAGTGAGTGTGTGTCTAAATAAGGAAGGGTGCCTCCCTATTTATACACATCATATGACTGACCTAAAACCTAACTCGGTCAACCTCTTAACCTAGCAGGGCTAACTTCACCTAGGGAGACTCAAAAATACATTTTCCTTTATTTATTTTGCGAACTATTGCCCCGAATTACAATGGAATTTTTACCTCAATGGACAATCATAATAATTACATCTTGGGTGAAGGAAAAAAATTTCCAACCGGGGTACACCAAAATACAATAATAATATAAAACAAAATATCTTCTGAAGTTACATTTACAACAACAAATCAGTCATCAACTTATCCAATCCTTGTCCTTTTATCAACTTTGTAGGATTAATCTCAAAGTCATATTCCAACAATACTGCAATCCATTTAGCTCTTTTTCCTTCAGGATCTGGTTAAGTGAGAATATTCTTAATAATATTATTTGGCACATAACAAAGTATATCTAAATGCAAAATGTAAACTCTGAAATCCTTTAGTGAATTGATTAATGCATATGACTGTTTTTCCATGATATCATATTTTAACTCTGCATCTCTCAATATCTTACTGAAAAATTCAATAGGTTGTTATGCATTTTGTTGATTCTTCTGTAATAATACCCCAGCTATAGTATGCTCAGAAGCAAAAGAAAACATAGTAAAATATTCTAAAAAATATGGACTAATTGAAATAGGTGCTTATGTCAATGCTTTCTTAATATCATTAAAGTATTTTTTAGCTTCTAAAGTCCACTTAATGTCATTACTTTTTCTCAACATATTTGTCACGTTTCTCAAAATCTCTACAAAACTTGGAATAAACCTCCTTAAAATTTTACCTTCCCAATAAAAGACCGAATCTCCTTTATGTTCCTTGGTATTCCCACTTTATGAATAGATTTCACTCTGTCAGGATCAATTTTAATACCATATTTGGATATTATGTGGCCCAGTAATTTACCTTGCATGGAAAAATTAGACTTCTTAGGATTCAAATATATACCAAACTTTCTACACTTCAATAATTCATTGTCAATATGTTTGATATGATATCTATCAAACTTTGTATAAACTGTGATATCATCCATATACACCACTACCAATTTGTTTTTTTATTCTACAAATGCAATATACATTGCCCTTTGTAATGTCGCTCCTCCATTCATCGACCCAAATGACATTTTTGCATACATAAAAGTTCCTTAAGGTGTTGTAAAAGTTGTTTTCTCCTGATGCTCTAGGTGTAATTTTGTCTGATTTTATCGTGAAAAATCAGCCATTATAGATATTCTTTCTTCTCTAATAACTTTATATAAAATATGGTCCACTTTAGGCCAAGGGTAATTATCTTTCAAAGATACTTTGTTCAAATTTTCGAAATCAACACACATCTTTATCTCACCATTCTTCTTGTTGAGAGGGACCAAATTTTCTACCCATTTTGAAAATCCAAGTGTACAATAATATTGGCATTGAACAACTTTTTAACTTCTTTTTCAATCACTGGGATTAAAATAGGATTTATTCTTTTGAGTTTTTTCTTTAAAAGTTTCTCACCTGATTTTATTGGAATTGTGTGTTGAATGATGGATGTATTGTATTCTTTCAAATCTTCATAACACCATGCAAAAAAATAAGAAAAAATATTCATTATCTCAACATATTTACTATTCTCTTCTATTGGCAAAGCTTTGGAGAGATTCACTAGCTTAGGATGATCTTCTGTCCCAATATTGTGATCTTGAATTTTATCTTCTTGGGTTTGTACCTTTGGGTTTTTAGCTACATCATTTATGTCAAATAATTTCTCTAAAGGTATGAGTCCTTTTGGAGTAAAATTACTTTTGAGTTGGATAGCGTATTTTCCACCAATCATACCTTTGATATTTCCCTTTTTTTCAATTTCAAAAGTGGACTCCTCATCTTTTTCAGCATCTTCCAGATTCTAATCTTCCCCATCAATAACTGTATTATCAAATTCATCTTAAATTTCAAAAATATTTTAATCTGTAAATCATCTTCAAATACTTGTCAATATTTTGAATGATCAAGAATATAAGGCCTATTTACAACTTCAATTTCATACTTTCTGTTTGGATAGACAAGAATTTTAATAGCTTCAGTAGAAGAATCCAAAAGGTCTTTTATTTTATTATGTATTCTAGGAATCACCATAAATCTATGTTCATTGAAAAAAAATCCAAGCATATCCCAGCCTTCATTTTTTTATGATCTCATCCTTGGATTCTTAGTTCGGTAACTGCAATTCACTTAATTAATTACCAACTCAGCAACTCAATATACATCAATTCTATTTGATTTTAAATATTTCAACAAATTCAATCCCAAAATCAAAGCCTCATATTCAACCGTGTCGTTTGTACATTCAAAAGTAAACTTAAAAGAGTATACCATAAATTCTCGATCTAGAGATATTATCCAAACACCTGCACCATCCCCTTCTTTATTTATTGATCCATCAAAATGCATTGTCCACACTCCTTCAATTCTCTGTTTTTTTCCAAGGGCCTCCTTTTTTTAGCAAAATAATCATTTTGTTTTTGTTTATCCTACACTAGTTGCTCTTCTCCAAAATGGAAATCATTATAGAAAATAGAAAAATCTAGATCAATTTCTACTACATAAATGGGATGATTATTAGGTCTATATTTACTACCGAACACATAAGCAAGAATATTTTCTCTATATATTTTTCTCTACTCTCTAAAGAGTGGGATTGCAGCAAAATACATATCCAGCTATAAGGTTCCCTTTAATTTTGAAGCCCAAGACCTAGACAAAAACATACCAAACATTGGGGGAATATCTGCAACAACTACATCCATGATGATACTCTTAGCTAGAATCTGAGTAAGAGTAACAACCAAATATTTAATCAAACCCAAGCATTTAACCTTTTTATAATAAAAGAAAAGCAAGTCTTTGTATGGTCTTGTAATCTCCAACCCCAAGCTTTCTACTACAACCTTTGGCATCAAGTTATGTGAACCTCTTGAATCAAGCATGGCATTGTGAAGGATCATATCATGGACATTTATACTAACATAAAAAGGTGGAACATATTCTGCATTACTATCTTCTGCTTTGGGACCAAGAACAATGGTTGGGGCATCATCATTCAACTCCAATGTGTTAGGTTGGTATTCTCCTTATTTCTTGATCATCTTAGCAATATTATCTTTGTATTCATTTTTCTTTAGCAATTCATTGAAGGGGATGGAAATTTTGATTTTAGAAATATCATTTTGTAAACTGAAAGGGGTGAGTGTTTTACACCTTCTCTGAGTGATTCTTTTTTATTCTCTGGGGATTTCTTAACAATGTCTTCTTTTTGTTTCTCTTTATTTTGTGGACTACTTGAATATTGATTACGAGGGAATTTTCCTTTCTTTATAATTACATCCCTATTCCTAAGGTTAAGTTTTCTTTGAAGGTCATTTACAACATTTTGATATCCCATCTGATATTATTTTGTTTCTGATTCAAAAGTATTACAATCCTTTTCTTGGAAAAACATGTCATGCTCTTGTTTTGTCAAATATACCTTAGATTCAAAAATGTCAAAATGATGTATTTAATTGTCTAAAGGCTTAATTTCTTCTTATTCTTAGACAATATTTTATGGGAAAGGAGGCCTCACGTGCTGATGTTGTGCATATATCTAATTTCTTTGATCTCTTGGATCCCTCTGATCCCTTTGTCTTATCTGTGGAGGAATGGGTCTCCTAAAATTAGGATTCCTAATTTGTGGTTATTGTTGATCTCTATTATGAGGTATATTGTTTAAGTCCAATCTTTCCATAAGTCTCTCCATAGTCCTCATCATGACATAAAATTTAGGATCAGTGGAAGAAGAAGTTGAATCTTGGTTTTCTTCTCTATTTTTTCTTTATCTATTTCATCCTTTTGCTTTAGTTTACCAGATTCCATTAAATGTTCCTATACTTCTAATGCATATTTCAACATAGCAGGTAAAGAGGATGATTTTCTTTCTCTTAAAATCAAGACAAAATCACTTTCAAATGCATCAGCATAATGCAGTTTAGAAGATCCTACAAGGGTTTTAATATTAGCAGGAATTGAATTATAAACCCTCATAAACCTACTAGAAAATTATTGCACAGATTCAAAGTTTCTTTTTTTCAAGTTATTGTATTGTATCAAAATTTGCAAAGGATTATTTTTGTCTTCCCATCTGTCAAGAAAACGAGTTTGAAATTCATCATAGGAAGGAATAGATCTCCCGGGAAGAGCTTTAAACCATTTCTTAGCCTCAAACAAACTTTTAGCAAACAACCTCATTTTAGCATCATCATAGTCTACTTATTCAAGATCAATAAAATCATTAAACCTATTAACATGATGTTGATTTGTATAATTTCCCTCTCCATCATATAATGTAATTATTTGAGCATGATTTTCGGGCAGGTCAACTAAAATAGCTAGTAGAGCAAGTAGATCAAACCTAGCATCCATAATTCTAGGAGGACATTGGACAATAATATGAACTTGTGGATGGGGGTTTTGAATTATTTATTTCTCTACTTTTGTTTTTGCAGTTCTTTGCAAATACTCCCAAAGATATTCTAGAAGGTATGACTAAAATTTATTATGATCTGTTGGCAGGGATTTTGGGGTAAGTGAGTTGCATAACACTGTGGAGGCTGCGTAAGCTCACGCAACACTGTGCAAGCCAAAGATAGCGCGATGGGTGGAAAAAAAACTGCTTTTGAATATTTTATGCATCTTTTTGCATTGGTTGACCACATTTTGTGGATATAGGTCATTAGTGGTTAAATCAGTTAGGAGTTAGTTAGAAGTGGACCTTGAATGTAAAGGTGCAAGCCTATATATATATATTAGAATTGCAACTGTAATGACATATAGAGATATACAGAAGAGATGTGTATGAGATGAGACTGAAGTGAGAGATTGAATATTTTGTGACTTGTATGCAACTCTGTGGATTGATCTTTATCTCGTTGTGGAGAAAGACAGTTGTTGTTTTGGATATGTTGCGATGAATATGATACGGTGGAAATTGAGATGAATCAGTGTTGTCCTTGTTTCCCTGTTCATATGTCGCAATGTCTTTTCTTGTCTTTATTTACTGCGATGTTTATGTTTTATGAATGTAATACAATTTCGATGAATAGATGTATGATACAATGTTAGATCTATGATTGGAACGATAGATCTGTGATGAATACTATGATATATGATAAATGGCTCTACTAGATCTGATAGTTATGCTGATAAATAGTTGATGCCCTGATCCTCTTCCTTATTTCTGGAAACTTGGTTCCAACAGCTCTCCCTCAAACATCTTGGGTGAGACTCCATCCGCTCTGTGGGTTTTGCTGAGCAGGGTAAAACTTGTCTGGGCCGATGCTTAGGGAGATCGTGCTAGTTGGGTGTCGACAGAGTGGGAACCCCTGTCGACGAGTCTTTGTTGGTGGGTTTTTGCCAACAAATGGTTCTGTTGCCGAGACCTCATTGTGATTGAAGAGGAGGATATGCTGTGGAATCCAACGAAACCGAAGATCCAAGATTGGTTCGACCTAAGACTGCAAGAGTTTGTTGAAGCCAAGAATTGGAATCTGAAGTTGACGACAGATGCATGTTTGGTGAGATACATTCACGACGGTCCTCACGAATGTTTTTTCCGTAAGTTTCTCATCATACTCTATGAGTGGCTAGTGTGATTCACCTACAAGAAGCGTAACTTCCAAGGAGGAGAGCTGACATCCTGGACCCCCAAGCTAATTCAAGAACTCTAGGTTACCAACAATAAGGCATCGCAGGATGTCAAAGTCTAGTTGGACGGTATTCTAGAAGGATACATTACTAAGTTCGTGGTTGATACCAACAAGTCCTACAACGAAGCAAAACGGGAATTTTTCAACGGACCACGAGGTAGGTTCTTGCTGTCTCTGCAATTGTCAATCAAGATGCTTGTTTTTGAAAAGGGCATACTAAAGATGCACCTTGAGTAGTAAAACTATAGTGTGCGGAGGAAGTGAACACCACAATAGAAGGGGGGCGATGAACGAAAATATAAGGGGTAGATGGGTGTAAGTTTCGACGAGACTGTGCGGGTAGCCGAGGAAGAGAGTGGGTGTACAAGGGGAGGAGCAAGGTTCCAAGCAGAGAAGAGGCAAAGGACAGGAGATCCTATTGCGATCGGAATGCAAGACTATGAAGGACAACCACACAAGACAAAATGGCTCTATAGTGACGAAGAGGACAAATAGACCTAGGCTACGCCCAGAGTAGCAACAAGATCAAACCCCAACAACAACGTGTCCACACCTCCGTGCACTACTCCACCATCAGGAAAATATACGCAATCTACATTGACATGTCCAATGTGCCAAGCGACATCTATTAGTAAAGAAACATCTACAGGATGAAGGTCTAGGATGGCAGGAGACGATATGAAGCTACCTATGTTCCATGGAAATGGTACTGATGACCCAGAACAGTATTGGTTCTTATGTGAGGCAATCTGTACTACCAGACAGACTGCCGATGAGGATGTAAAGAAAGGCCAGTTAGACCACCCTTCGGGGTCGTGCACACGACTGGTACATGAGATTCATACAGGTCCCATAGGGGACCGCAACGAAGACTTTGGATGAGATTCATAAGGGACTGCTTGAAGAATTCAAGAAACCAAGATATGGAGCACAGTACTTTATAGAGCTGAAGGAAATCAAGGAATTCCCTAATGAGACGATTTGGGACTTTGATCAGAGGTTTAAGACGTCGATGGCATGGGTCAGCTTCGATATGAGTGACATCCAACACAAAGAATGTTTCATTGTGGCGCTGGTCCCTCATATTTGACACCCATTAATGCAGCGAAAGATCATGACTCAGAGTGAGGCTCTGGCAATTATGATGAAGCTGGAAGCTTCACCAATCGGAGAAACTACTGTTAGCATGAACCAAATCCAGGTGTAGCTGGAAAACCTAAAAATTCAACTACAGGATATCAAGAAGGAAAAATATGAACATGATGACTTGTGGTGCACTTAGTGTCACGTGGATGGACACACGAAATATACTTGTCCCTCTTTCTGGAATTATCTACTATCGGGAGCGTCGAACCTATTGAGTTGAGATACTGTGCCATGGTGTTGCATATGTCAGGTATATGGGCATTGACATGAATATTGTACCTACATGCAGAAAATGGTTACGAAGCTAGCAAGCTTATATTGCACCTTCTATCGCTCAGTTGAGCACGAGGATAAGGATTGTCAAGCTTACGATTTGCTTCAAGAATGGACCTATGACACATATTTCATGAAAGGTAAATATCCTCACATGGTGCAGCAGCCATAGCCGTAGGTGATACAACCACCACCTCAAGTCCAGTATATGCCGCCACCATAGATGCAGTTTATTCTGTCGCAACCATAGATGCAGGTTGCGCCTCAGCCATAGTTTGCACCGAGACCGCAATACACCCAAATCCCAATGGCTCCGCCACAGCTGCAGTATGTCCAAGTAGCGCACTATGTTCAGTAGCAGCCGAATCCCCCACAACAACAAATGGTGCAACCCCAGTATCAGCAGAAAGTATCTCAACCGCAATATCGGCAGTAAGGAGGATATCGCGAAGACTTTGAATTTAGGGGAAGAGGAGGTTTCGGCTGTGGAGGAGGACGAGGTCGTGCATCAATCCAATGTTATAATTGTGGGAAATTTGGCCACTATCACAAGTATTGTCCCCATTTGTAATGTGTATATTGCATGGTGAATGATCATACTCCTGAAAATTGTCCTCAGTTAATTGTGAGATGACAAGCCGACAATGTTCCTTTATTATAGAATTAGAATCAGTTCTAGGCCCATAATCAAATATAGATTCAGTAGCAAATAAATAATCAAGGTCAACCCCAAATTCTAGTACAAAATTAGAATATCAATCAGCCTATGAATCCATCGGCGAACCATAATCCACCTCTGAATCAGCCTCCCCTGCAGAACAAGAATCAAGGATCGACGATTGAGACCATTATAGAAGAACCACGGACAAAGTATGTTGATGTTGGGATTGTTACTCGAGGAGGCACGATGACTGGATAGGATGGACCATGACCACAAGTGCGACTAGCTGGAAAAATAAAGCACAATTTGATATCACAACTGAGAGAGAGACCTTTTTCGAAGCTCGCGAGGTGCTTGGACGAAATCCTGGTAAGACACTTATTTTTGTCATGCCTTCTACTTTTGATTCTTCATTAGAAGCTAGACCATGGCAGAAGTATGGTACCTTACAACAGTTCTTCGAGAATTGTTTATCCCTGGAAAAAGATCCTGATGCTCTTGTGGAGATTGAGAATTTCTTGCACCATTTAGATAGAGAGTTGCAAGAATTTGGGGTGAATTATTTACAGAAGAAAAAGAAGGGCAAAGAAATGTGGATGAACATCCATATTGGGGACTACGAAGTCGATTCAGTTATTATGGATCTTGGGTCAGATGTGAACATCCTGACAAAACAGACGTGGCAGAAGATGGGGGAACCAAGGATTGGTTGGTCCCCACTACAGCTAAGACTGGCTAATCAGGCCAAAGTTCAACCGATCGACTGTGTGTCAAATTTGGTTGTAGATATCGAAGGTATGAGGACTTGTGCTGATTTTGATGTAATCGAAGTCATTGCTGGAGGGAGATCCTATCTCATGCTACTAGGGAATTGACGGGCCAACGACAACATGGCCATGATAAATTTTAAGAAGTGTTTGATGATATTTGAGAACCAGGATATTTGAGTCATTGCCCCGATGGATCCAAATGAAGGAAGGAGATAGATTGAACCAGTCAAAGATGAATTCATGAGAGGATGGGATCACGTTTACAATATCTCTGAGGATTACATCCATCCTACTGCCGACGAAGAACTGGGTTGGCGCAGTGCTAGCTCTATGTCCTCTGATTCTAATGATGCACTGGAAAATTGGAAAAATCGGATGCATTAAGTATCACTCAGAAAGTGTGGGATGATCATGCATTCGCTGCACCACGTCGGGACTGAGATCATTGAGTTGTCAATATATGAAGGACTACCCGAATTATCTAGGTTCCTTGAGGAGTTTGAAGCAAAGGTATCTAAGCCTCAATGCTTGTTGGCATTAGGAGAAGCATTGAAGGCCACTCCAGCATGCTTGTGGGAAGTTCATAAGGAGACCATTCATGAATGGGCACATTTTCGATGGTTGATGACTGTGCGCTTCAGCGATATGGAGGTGTATCACACTGGGAGTTATGATGGAAAAAATAGCCCTTGTAGTCATTTGAGGGAATGTCAGGTGTTGTGGGCATCACGACCCAAGGATGAGTGGGTCCATGCTTTTATTCACACATTGGATGAAATACCAAGGTATTGGTACATATCAATAGAGTTGCGTAGAGAAATCACCACTTTGGAGGAGCTAACTATTTTTTTTTCGCATACCTTTGGCTTTGCAGATGTTGATGTAGAGGTTAACAATGTGCTATAGGTCATTCAAGACGTAGTTTTGAAAGTTGTCCTAGTTGCATATCCTATGGACCCACATGTGCATTGCAACATGCAATCAATGATGGAATGTTACAACCTCTCTGGAGAGATGGAATATGATGATGAATTGCACAATATTAATATTCCAAAGACTGAAGGAAGTTGAGATGTCGCAGCACCGGATGTGCCGACAGATCCCATGACTCAACTATTGAAGATTAAGAAAGTTAACATTGGGACAGAGGAGAATCCAAAATTTGCCAATATTGGGGACTACTGGGATGAGGAGACTATGGTAAAAATCACAGATCTATTGCATGAGTTTCAAGACCTATTCCCAACAAAATTCTCAGAAATGAAGGGGATATTGGGTGACCTAGGGGAAATGAAAATCTCGTTAAAACCATATGCAAAACCAGTGTGAAAGAGGCCATACCATTTGAATCCGCAATATAAAGAACGGGTCAAGGCTAGATGTAGGGATTATTGAGCCTGTTGAAGAATCAAAATGGATAAGTCCTATGGTGGTCCAAGAAAAGAAGACAGGGGAGGTCCGAATCGATGTCAATTTAAGGAAACTAAATGATGCTTGCATGCATGATCCCTTTCCGACGTCGTTCACAGATGAGGTTCTTAAGGGAGTAGGTGGTCAAGAAATGTATTCCTTCATAGATGGATTTTCTGGGTATCACCAGATTAGAATTGCAAGGGAAGACCTCCACAAAACCACATTTGTCACCAAATGGGGTTGCTTTCAGTACACAGTAATTCCCTTCAGGTTGAAGAATGCACTTGCGGTATTCTCTCAGGTTGTCGTCACTGCATTTAAATATTTTATTCAGAAATTTCTGTAAGTATATATGGATGACTGGACAGTCTACAGATTGATCAAGGATCACTTGGAAAACCTATGCTTGATGCTTGAGAGGTGTCGACAGCATTAGATCACATTGAATTCAAAGAATTTCATCTTATGTGCACCATTTGGGATACTGTTGGGTCATATCATTTGTACATAGGGGATTTTGGTTGATCCAGCGAAGACTGCGCTCATTCTGAGCCTCCTGCCACCTACAAATATGAAGATGCTTCATGCAACACTGGGACACACTAGGTACTATCGCAAGTTTATCCACGGTTATGCTACGACTACTGCCCCCATGGAGAAATTGATAAAGAAGGATGTTGCATTCATATAGAGCCAGGAATGTCAAAGTAGCTTCAACACATTGAAGGCCAAGATGGCTTCAGCACCCATGCTTGTGTTCCCCAATTGGACCAAGGAGTTTCATGTCCACGTCATTGCCTCATCTGTTTCGATGGGAGTGGTACTCGCACAATCGGGAGAAGGAAATCTGGATCATCCGATTGCCTTTGCTAGTAGGAATTTATCCTTTGCTGAGAAGAATTACATGACCAAAGAAAGAGAGGGGTTGGCGATGGGATATGTGCAGTAGAAATTCAGGCATTATCTCTTGGGCGGTCACTTCAAGATGTTCACCATTCAGCTTTGAAGTATCTGGTCAATAATCCTATGTTGGGGGGGAAGATCTGTCATTGGCTACTTCTCTTTCAGGAATTTGATTTCGAAATAATTCTGAAGCCAGGACACCTGAATGTTGGTCTTGATCATCTGTCCCGCATTGAGATAGGTGAAGAGCCCACCAATATTGATGATGGATTGCTGGATGCATAGCTATTTTGAGTTAATATCGTAGATGACCATTATACACCGAGAATTCAATTCTCGACAACTGGAGTTGCACCGGAGGAGATGACGACTAGTCAAAAGAAGCAGTTGGTAGTGAAGGCTTCGAATTTCTAGTTGATTGCAGGACACTTATACAAGCTTGGAGCTGATGAGATCTTGCGACAGTGTGTTCTACCTCATGAACAAGGGAAAATTTTGGAAGAAGCACATGTAGGAGTTGTGGGTGAACATTATAGAGGAAGGGATACCGCGTGTAAGGTACTGCGCGGTGGGATATGGTGGCCTACATTGCATAATGATGCTACAGACTATGCACATAGTTGTGATGTCTGTCAATGTGTTGGGAAACCATCGCGGCAAGATGAGATGCCGCTTGTACCATAGGTAACTTTACAACCTTTTGATAAATGGGTTGTGGACTTTGTGGGTCCAATCAACCCGCTAGGGAAGCGAACCAGTGCGTGATACATCATCACAACAATTGAATATCTGACAAGGTGGGCAGAGGCTGCACCAATTTTGGATTGCACCACTATGACAACATCAAAGTTCATCTTTGAAAACATCATGAGGCAGTTTGGATGCTCTAGGATACTGATGAACAACTAGGGCAGTCACTTTATCAACCGCACAGTAAAAGCACTGACAAAGGAGTTGCAGGTGTAGCATAAGAAAAGCACCCCATACCATTCACAAGAAAATGGAACTGTAGAATCCTTCAACAAAATATTTGAAACCACACTGAAAAAGGTATGTAACGCTAAACGGGACGACTGGTATTTAAAGATCCCTGTGGTATCGTGGGCATATTGCACCACTTGCAAAATACTAATGGGGCAGACACCATTCAAACTGGTATATGGGCAAGAGGAAGTTATTCCTATGGAGTACATTGTTCCCATCCTGCACATCGCTGCACCAAATGGCATGGGCAATGAAGAGGCACTTGAGGAGAGAGAAATGTAGGGATTATTGAGCCTGTCAAAGAATCATAATGGATAAGTCCTATCGTGGCCCAAGACAATAAGACTAGGGAGATCTGAATCTGTGTTGATTTAAGGAAATTGAATGATGCTTGCATGCATGATCCATTTTCGACGCCGTTCACGGATGAGGTTCTTGAGGGAGTAGGTAGTCAAGAAATGTATTCCTTCATAGATGGATTTTATGGGTATCACCAGATCATAATTGGAAAGGAATACTGCCACAAAACCACATTTGTCACCGAATGGGGTTGCTTTCAGTACACAGTAATGCCCTTCTGGCTTAAGAATGTGCCTACGGCATTCTCCCAAGTTTCCATCCCTACATTTAAAGATTTTATTCAGAAATTTCTGCAAGTATATATGAATGACTGGACAGTCTATGGATTAATCAAGGATCACTTGGAAAACCTGTGCTTGATGCTGGAGAGGTGTCGATAGCATCATATCGCATTGAATTCAAAGAAGTGCATCTTCGGTGCACCATTTGGGATACTGTTGGGTCATATCATTTGTAAGAAGGGGATTTTGGTTGATCCAACAAATATTGTGCTCATTATGAGCCTACCACCCCCTACAAATATGAAGATGCTTCGTACAACACTAGGACACACTGGGTACTATCGCAAGTTTATCCGTTGTTATGCTGGGATTATTGCCCCCATGGATAAATTGTTAAAGAAGGATGTCACATTCATATGGAGCCAAGAATGTCAAAGTAGCTTCGACACATTGAAGGCCAATATGGCTTCAGCACCCATACTTGTGTTCCCCGATTGGACCAAGGAGTTTCATGTCCATATCGCTGCCTCCTTTGTTGTGCTGGAAGTGGTACTCACACAACTGGGAGAAGGCGATCTAGATCATCCGATTTCCTTTGCTAGCAAGAAGTTATCTTTTGCTGAGAATAATTACACAACCAAAGAAAGAGAGGGGGGTTGGTGATGGTATATGTGCTACATAAATTCAAGCATTATCTCTTGGGTGGTCACTTCAAGATGTTCACTGACCATTCAGCTTTGAAGTATCTGGTCAATAAGCCTGTGTTGGGGGGGAAGATATGTCGTTGGCTACTTCTCTTTCAGGATTTTGATTTTGAAATAATTGTGAAGCTAGGACGCTTGAATGCTGGTCCTCATCATCTGTCATGCATTGAGACATGTGAAGATCCCACCAATATTGATGATGGATTTTCAGATGCATAGCTCTTTCAAGTTAATATCGCAGATGACCATTATGCACCGATAATTCAATTCTTAACAACTGGAGCTGCACCGGAGGAGGTGACGACTAGTCAAAAGAAGCAGTTGGTAGTGAAGGCTTCAGATTTCCAGCTGGTCATGGGACACTTATACATGCTTGGAGCTGATAAGATCCTGCAATGGTGTGTTCTACCTCATGAACAAGGGAAAATTATGGAAGAAGCACATGCAGGAGTTGCAGATGGACATAATGGAGGAATGGTTATCGCGTGTAAGGTACTGTGCATTGGGCTATGGTGGACTACATTACATAATGATGCTACAGACTATGCTTGGAGTTGCGATGTCAGTCAACGTGTCGAGAAACCATCACAGCGAGATGAGATGCTGCTTGTACCATAAGTAACTTTACAACCTTTTGATAAATGGGTTGTGGAATTTTTGGGTCCAATCAACCCGCTAGGGAAGTGAACCAATGCACGATAGATCATCACAACAATTGACTATCTGACAAGGTGAGAAGAGGCCGCACCAATTGTGGATTGCACCGCTATGATAGCATCAAAGTTCATCTTTGAAAATATCGTGAGGTGGTTTGGATGCCCTAGGATATTGATGAGCGGCCAGGGCAGTCACTTTATCAGCCGCACAGTAAAAGCACTGACAGAGGAGTTGCAGGTGCAGCATAAGAAAAGCACCCCATACCATCTGTAGGAAAATGGAACTCTAGAATCTTTCAACAAAATCTTGGAAACCGCGCTGACAAATGTATGTAACGCTAAACGGGATGACTAGTATTTAAAGATCCCTGTGATACTGTGGGTATATCGCACCACTTGCAAAATACTAACGGGGCAGACACTGTTCAAACTGGTATATGGGCAAGAGGAAGTTATGCCTATGGAGTACATCTTTCTTGGCCTGCACATCGCTGCAACAACTTGCATGGGTGATGAAGAGGCACTTGAGGAGAGAGCAATGTAGCTAATTCAACTGGAAGAGGACCACTTCATCACAGGCTTCCAGTAGCATGTCGAGAAGAATCGACAGAAGGCGTGGCATGATTGCCACATTAAAAACAAACAATTTTCCCAAGGAGATTTGGTGTTGTTATGCGACAACAAGTTCATGAAGCATCCAAGTAAGTTACAAATGCACTGGTTAGGCCTGTATCTTATTCATTCAATTACTTCTGGGGGTCCAGTTCAATTGCAGCAGTTAGATGGAGTGGTGCTACTGAAGCTCATGAATGGTAGCTGCTTGAAGCCCTAATAAGACAGGGGCAGCAGGGTGCACTACCTGAAGCACTGCACTATGGAAAAAAATAGATAGGATAGATAGAAGACCGAAGGGTGCATCAGGAAGAAGTGCGGCGCAAGTGTAGGAGTCGGTAGCACAGTTAGACAGAGAGACTGTGACAACCACAAAGCTGTAATTGGGTCAAATCAGCAATAAATGTAGATAGTTAAGAGCAGTTCACCAGCAGCGCTCGTTGAAGCGACATGCATTTATGATCAATCCGACCATTAGCATGACAAGATCGCCGGTGGATTTGGGTCGTTAATGAAGGATTTAGCAATAATGACTCCCACGGATTTGGCAATCATGATGCTGGATTCGTGAGTTGTTATAAAAATTCGAGGGACACAGAAAGAAGGAATTGTTGTGTTCAGTTGAGTGAGTGAAGTAGAACTGAGCTAAGTAAGTGGAAGGTTGTCGAGCGGTAGCTAAGGCATGAGAGAGGGGTCCATTCAATTGCCTGGTAAGATTTGTGGTGTGGCATGTTGAGCAACCTCGACACTATGGATATTTCTAGTGAGAAGGAGTCACTCGTCCCTCCAACTTCCATCGTAGAAGAGATCATGAGTATGCTGGTCAGATCATCTTCGATCCGCTGGGGCAAACAAAAGGAGCAAAATCCCAGATCGATGTCGCTGCAAAAGAGATATACATGCACTTCCATTAGGGTGCAAGGGGAGGCAACTACGCATATAGGGCCATCTAGTTCAGAAGTTGTGGAGTCTGTGACACCCAGGGGCGTGTCCATCAATGATATCCCCAGATATATCACTCCCACATGACCTGGTGTAAAGCCCCGAAAGTTAACTAAAAATCATAAATATCCGCCAAAGATGTCGCCGCTGCCCAAAGGAATGCAATGCACTGTGGATATTATTCCCACCCTGGTCAGAATGAAGTACAAGGACCACGAATTGTTGCTGTTAAAGGATGTAGTGGACTATCCATACGAGTCCTTACCATCAATTCTAGGTGCACCCATCGAGCGTATTCCGCACTCATGGGTGCAAGGATTGAACAAATATGGGTTGCAGGGGCTTATCAATATGCCCCACTTCAGGAGGCTAAATGAAGTGAATTCATGTGTCAAACAATTGTTGGCGTGTTTTCATGGTAGAACATTGTGGTTTGATACCCCAATCACGGTTACAGTGGATATGATTTCTGAGATCACAGGGCTGCTAAATACCTTAGAGGAAGAGACACGGGGCAGACCCTACCCAATACCTCAGAGGAAGAGACAATGACAAAAAGTTGGCTCAGCAACTGAAGGAGTGATATGGATTCTAGCGGGATGGCCATGCCTACCACATTGACAGCATCAATGAGAGGGTGGTACATATTGGAGCATGCATTCTAGAAAGTAAAATCGTAAGGGGGAATCGCTCGGTTCAGTGCGATTCGGGAGTAGTTGCTTGTGCATAGCAGTCCACTGAGGGAGTAAAAATGAATTTGTCCCTCTTCTTGTTGAACCAACTTACGAAGGATGCGGTCTCAGCCCAGGACGGGGAGAGTTATTTTTCCTATAGTTGGTTGTTGATATTAATTTCTTTGGTGGCTTGGATGGAGCTAGAGGACTACCAGCATATGTCAGTCACAGCGGTCAAAGTGTACAAAGGTGCACAATACCAAAATTTATGGTGGGTAGAGGAGCCCAATCGATAGACCAATTGCGTGATCCACTTTTGGATCTACTTGGAAGCACTACAAGATGCAGCAGTTAAAATTTTGTGCTTATCAAAAGCAGCAGCGGTCAAATATCAGAGGATCATGCGGTTTGCTATCAATCCCCATTCCATTCATATCTAGGCATGATGGGACCCTGATAGGAAATGGCTTCCAATGCCTTACAAATTAGCTGATGATGAAGTGGAAGTCATAGTCCAGGATTGTCCTGCTACCTAGCGTGAACCAGTTAGTGCTAAAGAAGTGTCAACGGGACTATCGACAAATGACCCTCAAGAGCCTGTACGAGAAGGCCAGAATACTCATGACTCAGATGGAGAGTCATCGACCAACACCGACCCAGAATCCTAGCACATCCTGGACGCGTGCAGAACTAAGCAGCGCATGGAGAGTGATGTGGGAAGTAGCACAAGAACCGCAATGGAATATCAATTGAACTAGCTCTTCAAAGCTATCATGGATTCATCTGATTCGACGATAAAATCAATGTGCCAATCCCACCAGGAGGGATTTTCCATGGTAAGAGCAAAATTGATTCTATTTATGATGCAATTATGAAGGCGGCACTAAAGAAGGTCGTTTAGCTAGAGCTCTTGTCAATTAGCACTGAGCCGCAAGTCATGAACATTCAAGTTGCCCCAACTATAATCGACCCAGGAACTACGGAGGTGAAATCCACCTTGTAGCAGTTGTAGGGTGTTGTAGTAGATATCAACAAACTCTTGACCCAGACCCTAGTCCACATGTAGTAGGTGTCCAACCAGGAATTGGCCGACAGACAGAAGGAGCTCAGTGAAGGTTTTTTGCAATTGCATAGGGAAGTGACACAGTTGAAGACAGAGGTCAAAGAGATGCGCCAGGTAAAGGACCAGTTAGCAGCAGAAAAGGAGAAAGAGGTCTTTTAATTGAAGATGATGCAAGATGAGCTGCAAAAGAAAACTATGGAAGAGATCGTTGATCTGAAGAAGCAGACTGACCACCTGATTGTCAAGAATGCGTAGTTGATTGCAGGTAGGACTGAGGTAGAATAGGTTGTTGACGAGGCCTATCAACATGTTTATGAAAAAACGGTGGAACTTGATGCTGTATCCAAATCCATGTGACTGGGCGATGTTATAGTTCAGCTCTAGCTAACCAACAATCTTCTCAATTCTATGGTCTACCTAGAGGCACTACATGAGTAGATTGTAGAGCGTAAGGATTCCATCAAAGCGGTCGTGGCTCCGTTCGAGGTAATGGAGCAGGAAGCAAAGAAGATATTAGAGGCAATGACATAGTTTTGGGGCAGTGTTGTCCAAGATGAGCAGTTAGACCAACTAACTACAAAAGCATAGGAAGCCTATAGTCAGTTGACGACATTGAATATGGCATTAAGGAAAATGCCACTTATGATTCAGCTTACGCAGTCCACTGAGCTTCGAGAACTACAACAAAGAGCTACCAAGTCACAAGAATGATAGCACAAGCACAGTGCCCAGCTAGATGAATTCTAAGAGATTGGAGCACAATTGGCCATTAAAGTCTTCGTCACATTGCAGGTGGTGCAAGATGGAAAAAATATGGTGGATACCAAGTTGGTGGAGCACCCTATGAAGCAGGACCTATTCGATTGTTAGGATGAAGCTGAAAAAGTGCAAGCATAGGTCAAGGAGATAGTGCAGCAGTACGAGGATTTCAAAGTAAAGACGACGGAGTACACCTTGTTTACTTGACGTGGCTCGAGGACAAGCCACAAAACTGTGTTGGGGGCCTGTTGGGAGGGGTTTTTGGGTAAGTGAGTTGCACAGCACCACAGAGGCTGCGCAAGCTCATGCGACACCATGCAAGCCAAAGATAGCACGATGGGCAGAAAACAAACCGCTTTTGAATATTTTATGCATCTTTTTGTATTGATTGACCACATTTTTTGGATATAGGTCATTAGTGGTTAAATCAGTTAGGAGTTAGTTAGAAGTGGACCTTGAATGTAAAGGCTCAAGCCTATATATAGATTAGAATTGCAATTGTAAAGACATATAGAGATATACAGAAGAAATGTGTATGAGATGAGACTGAAGTGAGAGATTGAATCTTTTGTGACTTGTATGTGACTCTATGGATTGATCTTTATCTTGCTATGGAGGAAGACTGTTGTTGTTTTGGATCTGTTGTGATGAATATGATGCTATGGATATTGATCTGAATCAGTGTTGTCCTTGTTTCCCTTTTCATATGTCACAATGTATTTTCATGTCTTTATTTACTGTGATGGTTCTGTTTTATGAATGTAATACTACTGAAATGAATAGATGTATGATAAAATCTGTTAGGTTTGTGATTGGAATGATAGATCTTTGATGAATACTATGATATCTGATAAATGGATCTTCTAGATCTGACAGTTATGCTGATAAATTGATGATGCCTCGATCCTCCTCCTTACTGTCAGAAACTTGGTTCCGACAGCTCTCCCTCGAACATCTTGGGTGAGACTCTATCCGCTCTGTGGGTGTTGTTGGGAAGGGTAAAACCTATCTGGGCCAGTGCTCAGGGAGATCGCGCTAGTTGGGTGTCGACAGAGTGGGAACCCCTGTGGATGAGGCTTTGATGTGGGTTTTGGCCAACATGATCTACAACAATTTCCATTAAATATGTTTCATACTTTGATTTGAAAAGTGATTGTTCAAATTTTATATCAAAATCAAGATCTTGAAGACCTAAAGGTTCTTCTACAAATAAAGAAAAATATCTTTCTATTTGAGATGTACCTTCTTGATCTTTCCCTTTTCCTTTTATGAGGATATTTTCTGGATTTTCCACAATTTGCAATGGTTCAGGATTAGGATTACCTCTCGTATGAATTCTTCTAAAATCCAGGAGTTCATCCTTGGAGTCGCCTTTTTCTTGAATTTCAAACTTGAAGTCGTCATGGATAAATACAACCAATTATAAATATTAGAATTCTTGTTTTCCCATAGAAATTTGATTCTATATATAATCTATCATTCCACCCATGAAAAATTTGAACTTTCATTCCTCAGCAACGATGCCAAGATGTTATCACTTGGATTTTCCCTTTGGTTGTGGAAGGATAATTCCAAGGTAACCTTTCAAACCAATATTTAGGAGGAAATATTGCTTCTTTCCTACCAGAGAGGGCTCTCTCTTCAAGTAAATACAATGGCCATAGATATATTTATACAAACTAAATCAACAATGAAAATGGTTGAAACAAGAAGATACCATTAGGAATGGAGTCAAAATCATGAGTTATTAAAGATAAACAGGGAATTTGCAATATCATTTTTCACAAAGGAGGGATAGTTATTATTTAACAATCAAGTTCTTGATTGTTGGTGGTAATAGAAGAAAGATTAACAGTCCATTAATATGGGCACCAAATAATGATTAATCTAATATTAACTTTAGAGGAAATATGTTTGTGAATAATTGAATCCTATGAACCAGAGCATACGAGTATGAATTTTGATTCAACGCGATCTTATCCAAGCATGGAAGATAACATTATGGAAGTAAACAACATGAATAACATGCATGGGAGAAAGAGAAAAACAGACAGTGAAATAACAACATGAGACTCTCTGCTTTAAAAAGTTCTTTCTTGGCTCTGCAAAATTTTTATTAAAATTGAAACTGCTTAGTACAAAATGAGTCTCACTCTCATGGGTTCCCACCCGAATTACATTGCAAAACATGCATTTATAAATAAAAAAATTCTTGAGCTTATACCAAACTGCCTATTTTCTAAAAATAGGAATTTTGTAACTAACTTATTACATTTGTCATGCAACCATAAACTAAATCTCCTTAAACATTAGAAACTCTTTTAATTCCATGTTTAAGTGGACCTCGACATATATTTTGCTCAAATATTCTGGATAAATGTCTTTATTGATGTAATTTATACTTCATCCTCCCAAAATTTTTAATTATCTTCCATTGATCCATAGAAGGTATTGTTGGGCCAAGGAGAAGATAGTCGGAATTCAGTTAGAATTCTACTTAGAATAAGAAGAGTCCAATCACGCAATAGAGGAATTTGTGATAGAGAAAGAGACAATACAGAAGAAGTAGCGGTAGAAGGAAAGTTGCGACAAAAGAAGTCACAAAGGAAGAAGTTTGCAATAGAAGGAGAGATGCGACGAGATCAGATGCGATGGAAGGAACCACGATAGAAGGTGTGTAGTTGCTGAAAATTAAAGCTCGAGAGATCATGGGAAAGATGTCGTCTAGAGTCACATGTGTTTTAGGGAATAAAGAATATTTGTATTTTGGGTCAATAGTGCCTACTGACAGTTGTAATGGAAATGTATGAGAATAGGAATGACAGCCTATCGACTAATAGAATGAATTCAACTAATTACCACATGTAAAGAGTCTATAAATGGAAGAACCCAAGCTGTGTGCAGGTTAATTCCTGGTTAGTCGGTTGGTTGTTTACTTCCTAGTTGGTCTGTGTTTGTTAGAAGAGTCAAATATTTGTAGAGAAGAGTGAGTCAATCTAGGTTATGTGCGGATCAATGGTAGAGTGAAGGGGAGGAAAACTTCAGAGAATAGAGACTAGAGAGCATGAGAGGAGAGAGAATTTTGAGTGTAGAAGAATATCTAGAATAGAGTCTACAAGCTGAGTGCACAAACGAAAGGTGTCATATATTTCTCATGCTATGTCACGTCCCCAAGCCTCCGACCGGCAAAGAGGACGTGATCTACGAGCTTTATCAGACCGGGCTAAGTGCCCATGAGCAGATACAGGCTTAGAAATTTCATAAAACAAAATGCTGAAAGAGAGAATGCACTGCAGTATAACATGCCTAAATGCAATTCATTTAACATACACAATTACAATTGTAGATTATGCACAGCTATGATTAATTATCCTTGCACAGTGGAATTAACATGCATCTAGACAAGCATTCTTCAACATGTTCATTATTTTCATTAATAGAAATATAGTTGCAGAGGTAAAATACACAAGATCACTTATCTTATGGACGCCTTGCTCCGCAACCAGCTACGTCGCTGCAACGTTCCACCCAACCATAGGCCAGCATGCTCTTTAATCTCTCAGCAACACTGCCACCCCCGAGCTGGGCATGATTCTCCAAGGAATAAGGGAACTAGCAGGCTTACACATAGCCAGGGATGTCCAAACACACAGCCAAGCCAACAGAGTTGGGTTTATCAGGCCATTAAGGAGCTGGAGAAGGCAAATTGCTAAGCTGGTGAGCTCATTACAAAGCCAAGAACACCTACACCAAAACTAGCCCGCCCTCTAAGACACCCATCCACACCCAACACAAGGAATCAGTCCCTTCTCTACTACACAGTCCCTCAGGCCCTGCATTCCCTTCCAGTGCTATTTAGGGGTGATGGAGAAGAAGGCCAGCCCTCTAGTTTTGTCTGTGTGGTTTCTAGCACTAGGTTTATCAAGAAACCAAGCCAAATTCCTTACTCCTCACACAGTCCAAAGACCAACCGTTGCACTCAGGAAATCAATTTAGCTAACACAGCTTGAACAGTAAAAATGAACTACACAGCCCCATACGTAACAGCAAAAACGGCTCACAACATGAGGGAAAACATACAATCCTGAAGTTTATCAGGGAGACCAACTCACAGCAGGGGAAAAACGCCCCAAATATCCTGTGCGTGAGGCCAATAGTTGCTGAGACAGTAAAAAACGTGAATGGCTCTTCACAGCCATGGTAAAAACACATGAAATCACAAAAACGTGAATGGAAAAATGCACCGGCAACTCCCAAAACGTGAGGAAGACAACCCAGGCCCTGGCATTACAAAAACAACCTCCCATCCATGGGAAAAATGAAGCTAACAGCCAAAATCGTGGAAAGAAAAACACAGGAAAAACTCCAACTGCTCCCAAAACGTGAGGAAACTGAAAAACGTGAATGCCTAGCAAAATGGCCTGCGTTTTTGGGTATTTTTCCTACCAAGGAAGTTAGAACACATTTTTCAAAAATGGTTCTCTACCCAATTCGAATTTTGGTTGCCCATACTCTTCCCATCCATGCAATAACTAACTCAACCACATTCTGGCAGAAATAAATGATTGGAGAAAAAGACAAGAAAGGTAGTTGACAGCTTGATGGGTTTTCTCATAGACATTTGGCTTTTCCCCATTGGCCCATAGGCTAAATATTTCACCCCCCTTATCCTTAGGAAATCATGCCCCATTCGATTTAGTTGCCGCGACCGTAGCTGGTTGTGTCCATTAATTAATTATGATGCATATTTACATGACGGCCAGCATATTATATGCCGCATGCCACGATAGATCTTCAGTGACAATTAAATCCAAAACATAGCATTGCCGATCAATGGTGGGGCCTTGGCCTTTAGCTCCACACCATGATCATTACAATATATACATCATATACATCTAATGTAACGGGGTCAAAACGGGGACGTGACATGCTAGATGAAGAGCACCTTTGCAGCACCTTTGTGGTTTTTCATAGATGGGTTTCCACGTTAAGTACCGTGTTAGTGTGTATTTGATGAATGTGTTTGTGTTGCGTGAATGTATGATTTGAATAAGTGTTTATGTATTTTCTTATAAATAGTTATTGTATGCATCTATCGCACTAATTCTACTTGGAATCACTACTAAGGAATTATATTGACTGTTGTAATAGTTGTCGACGGATAAGTAGAGTAATATATTGAATGTGCATAATAAGTATAAGTAAGACATCCATTATCTTCGGTCGAGCGAGTTGGTAAGGTGTTGTGAGAGGAGAAATATCCACCCAACTGTAGAAACTTGGTTCTAGCAGTTACCCATAATAGATATCTCGGGTTAGATTGCATCTACGTCGTAGGTGTTGCAGACTAAGCCTTGCTCCATCGGTTTGATATCTTGCGCTTTGTTGTCATACAAAGAAGGTCTAAACCCAGGTTGAAGAGATAAACGCCAACAACTGGTACTATTGTCGAGAACATGAATCATTGTGTTTAGGGAAATGTTTTGGCACCCGATGAAGCCAAAAATTCAAGAATGGGTGGAGTCTAAAGAATTAGAGTTTGCACAAGAAGGAAGTGAAGGATTGTGATTGAATCTGACAATGTGGTTGGATCGATAGCTCTGTACATATATTCATGAAAGTTTATTTTACAAGTTTCCTATTGTGTTGTAAGAGTGGTTGTTGAATCTTGCAACCCAACAAAAACATTTCCAATGGGGAGAACATATAGAATGGAATCCTCAGTTGATTTAGCAATTGAAGAGTATTAGCAACCCAGTGTCGAGGGCTGTTGATTTTTGGGTAGACAGTATTTTGGAGGGATACATTATTGAGTTTTTTGTGGACAAAATAACATCATATGCTGAGGCGGAAATAAATTTTTTCCAAGTACCACGAGGAAGATACTTTACATATTTAAAGACTTGGATAAAGATGCGTGTATTCAGAAAAGGAATCCCGAGAATAGAGTCTGATGAGTAATGAACTGTATATAAAGACTTGGGCTATTTCACAGAAGAAGTGCATGAAAAATGGAGCGAAGTAAGTTGATATGTTCCCTGGTGATAGCGGAACTGCACTAGAAGGTGGACGTCTAAGAAGTGGAAGGAGATGTTGGTTAAGAAAAAGAAGAAGAATGATGGCAAGAAGAGGAAGTCATAGTATGACCAAAGATGAAGAATATGAGTTGACGTCGCACTTTGATGGAGGTTCTTGCGACGAAGAAGAAGAATATTAGTCTATCCTTGAAAGGGAAGAAGAAGAAGAAGAAGAAGAAGCCCCAGATCTAGCATATGAATATGGCACACCTACAACTCCGCGTACATCTCCAGAGGTAAGATCTAGAAACTCATCTCCTAGTAGATTTGTTAATACAAGTAATACTAGGTGTGGGAATAATGGATAAGGGAGTCCTTCTAGAAAAAAATTCTGTCCAGCAGTACCAAGGACCAATATAATGGCTGGGAATGACATTAAGCTTCTAATATTCAATGGAAATGGGTTAGAAAACCCAGAGCAACATTGGTTTCTATGTCAATCCGTATGGACTAGGTCCAGGATGATGTAATAAAGAAGGCGCAAATGATCACGACTTTGAGGGGTCATGCACTAGACTAGTATATGGAGTTTCATGTGGTTCTGATAGGAGTCAAACAGAAAATACTTGACCAAATTTGAATCTCAGTGTATTACATAGATTAAGGAGATTAAGAAATTGCCTATGGAGTGCGTGTGGGAATTCGACCAGAGATTTAAGACATTAATGGCTAAAGTAAGATTTCAGATGTCAGATGTACAACACAAAGAGTGGCTCATTACAGTGCTCTTACCACATATCTGGATTCCCTTGATGCAACAAAATATTGTGTTGCAGGTTGAAGCGCTGGAGATGGCCATGAAGCTAGAACCCTCATCGGTAGGAGATACTAGTGTAGGAATGATTTAGATTTAGTCGCAACTAGATAACCTTACACTGCAACTCTAGGACATTTAAAAATGGAAGGAATTCCAAGAAGAAATATGGTGTACCAGATGCAGAACTGAAGGACACCACAAGTACAATTTCATGACACTCATGAACTATGTCATGGCGGGAGAACCAAACCCAATAAATACACAAGGGATTCCTTGGTGTAAAATATGTCAAACAAGAGGACATCGGTTAGAAGATTGCTTGTACTTACAGAAGATTGTAAGTACACTAGCTAGTTTATATTGTAAAATTTATAAATCACTAGGCCATGATGAGAAGGACTACAAATCATTCTAGCTACTACAGGAGAAAACGATCAACACTTATATAATGAAAAATGAAAAGCACGCTAAGAAAAATCAAGATCAATATTCACAACCTCAGTATCCTCGGCCCCGGTATCCAAAAAATCAATACCTGCAACAACAATACCCTCAACCAAGGGGGGGTGTAAATTTTCATGTCGACGACAAGGGGGAATATTTTGTCATGGAAGAGGGAAAACCATATGTTATAATTGTGGACAGCCATGATATTTTCTAGGGACTGTGCGAGCCCTACAAAGACATGTTCATATTGTAAATCCTTTGGTCATACTATCGAACTATGTCCATAGTTAATTGCGAAGTGGTGGGTTAGAAATATGGGAAATCCAAACCTGATATGGAATCCCAATCTGAATCCCTACCAAAATATCCAAATGATTTATGTTGAGTCGAGAGAAGAAAATATTGTTGTCATGACAAGAGGAGGTGCTACGAATGGAGAATACCAAAATGCGCAGCATGACCAACCACAAGTGTGATCCACCATCAGAAAATATGCAAGGTTAGGTAAACCTTCATAGGTAGGTAGCTCAATTGCCTCAGTTCCTACACATTGCACAAACCGTGCAATTCTTGGTCACTTTCTCATGGACACTTCGTGCATCCAATTCTGTCAATTTTCCAATGCTTCACCAAAATCTGATGTACAGGAGCTAATACTTCGCCAACTAATATTTATGTTAGCTATTGGACTTACATAATCGTCCATCGCATACGTGGTGTTATAAATATGGTTAATGCAGTTGCATTGTCCTTTACTATTTACTGGATCGATGTATCTATGACCTTCTAGCAGGTCAATTAGTGCAACCACCCTTAGCTCTAAATATTCAAATGATAAGATTCTTTTCTTAGAATTGATAATGGTTTGATTATCAATCGCCCAGTCAATCCCCAAAAGTGTAGGATGTAGTTTTGTGTCATTGACAATGTCGATTACTTCAAAATAAACATATGTTCTCATGCCATCTACCTCTACATGCGCTTGAGTAAATCGACCAATAGGTAGGACTTTCGACTAATTTTATAATCTGAGTTTAATGGGAGACCAATCCAGCTGTGTTTTCCCCATGTTTCCCATGCTTATCTTGTTATAATGTTGACATCAGATCCCAAATCTAGGATAATGTAATCCATATCATAATCTCCTATCTGGGAAGTCATTCTTAATTCACGATCGGTCTTTAATATTTTTCCCACCTGGTTTACTCTTTTGTCTGGTCGCACATCTTCTTGATGTTCTTCTATTAGAGTTGTCAATTTTGTGACAACATCTCTATTAGAGTTCTCAATTTAGAGCTGTCAATATTGTGTCACAAAACATCAATGCTTTTCTTTCTTAGACTTTGTGTTGAAAGCTACACTCGCCAGATGGTGGGTCGCACATATAGAATCTATATTGGAATGGACACAATATCGAAGATTGTTGTAGATAAGGTTCAGAGAAGGGATCAGTTATACTGATCAAAAGCATACAGGATTGACTAATCCTGTCAACCATACTGAGTATTGTTGTGCGACATGGGAGGCATATCTGCGAGAAGAGTGGGTTCTTCAGTTCATACACATGTTAGACATGATACCAAGGATATGGTATACATAATTTGAATTGAGAGTAGGAACTATTGAGTGGGATGAATTAGCTACTAGATTCATACACACATTTGAATTTGTTGATGATCATATGTCGATTGACTCTGCATTGGAAGTAATCAAAATAAAGATATTCGAAGATATCTCTATCGCAATGACACACTTTAATTAGCACGGTGCAACAATCCAGCATTGTATGGAGTGTTACAATGTGACGGGAGAACCTGAAAACGATGACCCACTCGACATAAACATACCTGTTTATGAAGGTATGCACGTAGAAGAAGGATTTGGTATTTCTAGTGACCAGTTTTTGGATCCACTAAAAGTCAAGAAAGTAAATATTGGCACCTCAGAGTATCCAAAATTTGTCAATATTGGAGATTACTGGGATGATAAGACTATCGGGAAAAGTATAGATCTATTGCATGAATTTCAAGATCTGTTCCCTATGAAATTCTTAAAGATGAAAGGGATTTTCATAGACATTGAAGAAATGAAGATAACTTTAAAGCTCGATGCAAAACTTGTCAAGAAGTGACCATACCAATATAATCTCTGGTATAAAGAAAAAGTCAAGGAAAAGTTGGATCGAATGTTGGATGCAGGTATCATAGAACCCGCAGAAGAATCAAAATGGATCATTCTGATGATAGTGCAAGATAAAAAGACTACTAGTGAAGTGCATATCTGTGTCAACATAAGAAAATTGAATGATGTTTGTTTACATGAACAATTTCTGACTCCATTTACATATGAGGTACTGGAGAGTGTCGAGGTCAAGAAATTTACTCATTCACTAATGGGTTCTTTGGCTACCATCATGTTAGAATAACAAAGAAAGACATACATAATATAACCTTTGCGATGGAGTGGGGTTGTTTCCAATACACGGTAATTCCCTTTGGAATCAAGAATGCTCCTGCTATTTTTTCCAGAGTACTAGTAGTTTCCTTTAGAGATTTTATTCATAAATTTCTTGAGGTCTACTTCGATGATTGGATAGTATTTGGGCTCATTAAGGATCATATTGAGAGCCTCAGGATGATGCTGGAATGCTGTCGCTAGTATAAAATTTTACTGGACTTAAAGAAATGTATCTTTTGTGCCCCGTTTGAATTATGTTGGGACATGTAGTTTGTCACAATGGAATATTAGTCAACCCTACCAAAATTGCGATTATCATCAACCTACCACCACCTACCACAGTGAATCAATTGAGAGATACATTGGGACATACCAGATACTACAGAAAATTTATCAAAGGATATGCGGAGGTGACTGCTCTGATGGAGAAGTTATTGAAGAAATATGTTAAGTTCCAGTGGATGGAAATTTTCCAAGAGATTCTGGACACTTTAAAGAACAAGATGGTTAAACTCCCATAGTAGTATTTCCAGACTGGAAAAAGGAATTTTGTGTACATGTCGATGCGTTGTCTGTCGCGCTCAACGTGGTACTAGCACAGCCTGATGAAGGGTTGACTAAGCATTCTATTGCCTTCGGCAACATAAAATTGTCAACATCATAGAATAACTATACCACGACGAAAAAATAAGGACTAACTATGGTATACGCTCTGCAGAAATTCAGACACTACTTGCTTGGTGGACATCTTAAAATGTGCACAGATCATTCATCATTGAAATACCTGGTTAATAAGCCAGTGTTGGGGGGGAATATTTGTCGATGGCTTCTCCTTTTTCAATAATTTGACTTTGAAGTCATTGTTAAACTCGGTTGACTGAATTTAGGACCAGGCCATCTATCGAGGATCAAAAGTGGCAATGAACCTAGTAACCTCGATGATAGTCACCTTTATGAGCAACGATTTGCGATAACAATGTTTAATGATTAGTACAAAGACATCATACAATTTTTTAGTACAGGTTATGCATCAGCTGAATTTACTATTGCACAGAAGAAACAGTTAGGTGTGTGAGTTGCAGAGTTCCAACTGACCGCTGACAGTTATATAAAATGGGCCCTGATGAGATTCTTCGTCATTGTGTCTTGGAACATGAGCAACCGATGATACTAAATGAATCACATGCTGGTGTTGTAGGAGGACACTTTGCTAGAAAATATTTAGTGCGAAAGATATTGCAAGCGGGATTGTGGTGTCCCACCATGCATACTGATGCCCGAGAATATTGTTGCAGATGTGACGTCTGTCAAATAAATGGAAATTCACCACAACGAGATGAAATGCCATTATTACCACAAATAACTCTGTAGGAATTCGTTAAATGGGTCGTTGATTTTGTGGGCCCTATTAGTCCAACAGGGAAGTGCACAAGTGCTAGGTATATAATTACTGTGACCGAATACCTGACCAGATGGGTCAAAGCAGCGCCAATAAAAGATTGTATTGTTGCGATTGTTGCTAAATTTTTATTTATAAATGTTGTGACTAGATTTGCATGCCCAAAAATTTTAATCAGTGACCAGGGCACACACTTTGTCAACCAGTTGATTGAGGAGCTGAAAGAATAATTCTAGATCCATCATAGAATAAAAACGCCATATCACCCTCAAGCGAATAGTGTTGTCGAAGCATTTAAAAAAATCCTGGAGAATGTGTTAACAAATATTTGCAATGTCCAAAGAGATGACTGGGATTAGATCCTTCTTGCAGTAAATTCAAGCTAACGTTAGATCACTTCTTGCACGCTTCTAAAGAAGAGGAAAATAAAAGAAAAAGTAAAATTTTCGGTTGGAATGTTTCACCTCAACTTATGAAAAATATCTCCAGAGTGTTAAGATTTGTTGGCAATGTCAATTGGACTACCTTCAAATATCTTGAAATATCCATTGCTCATAAGAGAACCAAATTTGTTGACTGGGAGATAATTCTTCAAAAAATAAAGGACAAATTCAAAGTTGGGGTATGAGATGGCTTAACCCAGCTGGAAAAGTCATTTTAATCAGGTCAGTCCTTTCTTCATTACCTCTTTTTCAATTCTCTTTATTGCTTGCTTCAAATGGTATTATGCAAAAGATTGATAAATATATAAGGAACTTTCTTTGGCAAGGAGGAAAAATCAATAAGAAAAAAATCCACGTGGTAAAGTGGGACACAGTTAAAGCTCCAAAAGGAAATGGAAGACTCAGTATACAAGATCTGAAGTTGATGAATCCAACTATGGGGGACAAATTGATATGGAACATGGTATATGGAGAAAATGCGCGATGGAAATAAATATTCAAGAAAAAATATTTCTCCCAATCTAGATTAAGATGTGTGGATAACTATATATGGGAATGAGATGGTTCGAATATTTGGAGGTTATGTAAGGATGTTGCTAGAATGACACAAGATGGTTTGTATTGGATACTAAGTAATGGAAGAAGGATAAACTTATAGAAGGATCACATCTTAGGAGCACCTCCCCTAAACCATAATGTTGACATGATGACAATAAAGGGATGGTTAAAGGAAAGTGGAATTAGAATAATGTACAACTTATCTCAATGGGATATGGTAGGAAACTAGGTAAGCTAGAAACATATGGATGTTCCAGCTCCTTTAAAAGTTTTAAACGACAGTCTTCTTTAATTGATTCATGGAGAAGTTATGATCATTATTGTCATAAAAGATACTAGAGGTTGGGACAAACGGGGATTTTATTCAATGAAAGAGGAATATGAAAATCTATATCTAGAGCAGTTGCACCCTCCCTATGATAGACTTTGGGATAAAGTATGGCAGTAGGATGACTTACAAAAAATAAACATTTGTTGTTGGGTTTTGGTGAAAGGGAAAATTCTTACTTTTGAGAATCTTAAAAAATTACATATTAAAGGTCCTTCAAGATGCATTTTATCTAAAGAATCAGAAGAAACAATCCTGTCTCTTTTTCCATTGTAACTACACTAAATAGGTTTGGATTAACATTGTGAAGGATTTAAACAAGAACATTGATTTCCTAGGAATTGATGTGGGTACTTTCTTAATTGGAAAGGAAATTTTATAGAAAATTTAAATAAGAAGCCAATTTTGAATTGAAGATTGAAGATTCCACAATCTTTGAAGATATCTCTATGAGAATTGTTGTCATCCAAGTTGATATTCAATATATATATGTCAACAAATGATATCGATGAAGTCACACGTGGAAGGCTTGATAGCAACGGTTCACCAAATTATTGATCATGTGCCTATTTTGGAAACTTGCTTGGATGAAGTACAAAAAGATTCTCACAAGCTTAATGCCAATTTCTCTTATTTTAATATCCACTTAGACAAAGTTGAAGGAACGTGCTTGTAATGCCCAAGTCAAAGAAATTTCAACATTTTTGGCTAAGCACGAAGATTTAATAGAAGGAAAGAATTCCAAAATGGCGGACAATTCAATGAGTGAGCATAACAGTGGTCAACCGGTCTGCCAACCCTCCCATGTTTATATCGCGAGCTTAATATTTCTAGGGCAAATGAAGAACCAGATTACCAATCCATGGAAAGCGGAAATAGTTCTACTTAATCCTCAGTTTACATGTTTCTTTTTTGTCAAAAGTTATCGGGACAGTTTGTCAAAATATATAGCAGCATCGTAATAGTTAGTCAATTTGAAATAGTCTTCATATTTTGGATGACTATATATGGTATTGGCAGTACTGTTGTGGACTTTGGAAGACATTTTTTGAACTAGTGCAGTGTATCTTTTCAAGTTGATTTTATTAGTTGTTTATAATATAATATATATGTTTCACTTAAAAGAATATTCTACATTTATTATAAAATGAGTTCTTTTTTTTAAAGTAAGCACTTATGAAGTTTTGAACCAGTGACTTTACACAAGGAGTGTCTTAATAGTGCACCTATTCATCATCTATCCTACGCCCCGTGGGATAATCTTTGAACATTATGATGTAACATTTACATCAAAGTCCTCACTCAAACAAGCCCATCCACATTATAGTGCACTAAAAAATATTTTTTTATTAATTATTAATTTGTTATCAATTGTAATTTAAAAATAATGCATCAATATTATAAAATTTAATTACAAAACTTAATTAATAATACAAGATAAAAATATATAGTTTTGGTTAAAATATGCAATTTTTTTACAGTCCAAATTGGTTAAGATATAAAACATTATTTTGTACCTCCATTCTCTTTTGTTGTTCTTTATATATATATATATATATATATATATATATATATTATACACACACACATAATCTTTATCATGTAAGAGATAAAAGTTACAACCAATATGGCCTACCAAGACTTGTCTTCTAGTGATAAGAAAAGTAAATAAGTTCACCCTCCTTTCCACACAAATTAGAAAAGGGGAATTGAAATATTTGCCAAGTACAAACTCATATTCAGCTAATGAAAACTTGTTTTAAGGAGGCTATACCAACCCATCTCCCCAAAAGAAGAAAGAAAAAACCCATTGTTTATGCATTATAAACATTATATCGTTTCTTGTATAAATTTTTAATAGGGGAGACAAGCTCAATCTGACAGTATTTTTTTTCCTATAGGAATCGGCAACTAGGGCTGGGTTGGTACTCGCATGACATGGGGTCCATGGATCCATTCTCGCTACCAATATACCCCTAGGTTCCCCACAACAACCCACAAGCCATGGGACACAAGTAAACCTAGGTGGGATTTTAACTTGTGACTTCCTTTACAACAAGTGACTTCATATAAAATGATTCCAATGAGACACACATGTGTGGTCTCATCTGACAGTATTAACAGAAGGAAAATATATACATATATTTCAACTTCCTTCCCTAAAAATGAATAAAAAATAGTCTCAAGAGTCATTAATTGTTGGCTATGTTAAACAATCTCCATTTCATGTGTTGAAGGGGGGCACCTTATCCCTTTGTAGTTACCCTAGCCAACCACGATTCCAATTTGCATGCCTCTTTTGCTAACATATCGGCCGTCTTATTATATTTCCTATAGGTGTGAGATATAGTGGCCCCTGCAAGCACACATTTTATATTGTTTATCTTCTCTAGTAGTGGTTGTAGGTATATGTTGTTGCAAGTCACCTCGTTGTTTTTCATGCTACCAACAACTTGGAGTCTATGTAAATTGACAAGTTTGTGATTCAATGTAACTGGGTCAAATAGAGGTTTATATAGATGTTGCACATCTCTACAAAGTAATTGGTGTTTATTCCCAAAGTTTGTTGAAATGAAAGTGTAATGCTTCCAAAAGTTATGAATCCCCCCGATCCACTTAGACTTGGGTTCCCACTTGATGCTCCATAAAAGAAACAGTAAGCTTGGTTGGGGTCAAGGCACAGTGGATATGTGATCCAAATTTTTAATCTTTCCCATTGATCGATTCCATTAATGAGTATTTAACCCTATATAACGTTGTGGTCGACTTTAGGGATTTGTCCATAAAAATTGCTTCATTCCTACTGAGCCAAATACTCCACATCACATTAAGGGGGAGGCTTGGGTACACTATAACCAATTCATTATCAAACCAATTCTCCTAATCACTCTAAAGGGATTCACCCTTCCAATCTAGTCTCTAACAAAGGGAGTCCTTTTCGGTACAAACCTCTTTGGTAAATCTATAGTGAACAAAGATATGATTGACTGATTATGCCTGTAAGCTATAGAGCGGGAATCTATTTGGACCTATTTTCCCTTTATTCTAAATATTATCCCGAGTGTGTATCCTATTGTTTAGTGCAATCCACCAAAAACTATAGATTTAGGGGGCACAATTAACTTCCAAATGTAGTTCCACTTCCCTGCTGGTGCGGTATCCTGTTGGGCATGGGCTAGAACTGCATAGCCAATTTTCATCTTGTCAACTCCAATGTCCTTATTTTTAATCCAAGCTAGAGAATATAGTTGATTTTTCAATGTGACAGAGGCATAATTTATATTTTGTGTAGGATTTCCAAGCCATGCTAAAATCCCCTTGTAGGCTGAATTCTGAAGTTGTACACCCTCCTCTACCATCGACCAAAATCGCATCTACCAGAGTATCTATATTCAAATATATGACAAGTGAGAACAACTCATTTGTTAGTATATATGTTTATTTTGATCCCACTATTTGATCCACCCAGATCTTGATATTTGCACCATTTCGAGGTTGGTTCCATGCAAAATTGCAATAAATGAGATTGAAGGATTTGGACAAATCCCTCCAAAAAATAGATCCTTCTATAGGAAGTGGAATTTCTTTGAAAATCCAACTGATGGTAGATAGGGCTCAATATATTTCTTATTCACATAATCCTTCCATAATCCTTCAATGGAAATGAGTCTCCAGAGCCTCCTTGCAACCATTTCTTGGGAGAACAAGGATAGGTTTTTTTATCCCGTGACCCCTGCAACTCTTTGGTTTGCACAGGATTTCCCACTTGCAGAGGAGAGAATGTTGATCCTCCTTGTTTCTATCCAAAATATACTGAGAGAAAATATTCCTAATAGATGTGATGATTGACTTCGAGATGAGTGCAAGGGCCATCCAGCAGACGGATATTGTTTCAATTACACTTTTAACCAGAGTGACCCTACCTGCTATGGAGATCCACCAATGATACCATGAACCAGATCTCATTTTTTATCTTGTCGATTATCCACCTCCAATCCTGAATGTGATAGCCATTTTCTTTCAACAGGAAGCCTAAGTATTTAAAACAAGAGTCATAGGGTTATTCCATAAGAGGTAGGAGGTGCAAGAGAAATGGCTTAAGTGATGCATGTACATGGAAGAATATAACGACATATTTGTGGAGGTTAATAATATCCATTGGAAGAAAAAATAAATAGAGTCTTGTCTAAAGTATTTTCTTTTGAGATGGAATCCTATCCAAAAATGAGGATGTCATCAACAAAAAGAATGTGGGTTACGGGTAAGTCCCTGGCCACCCTGGACCCTTTGACATTCTCCAATTTTTTCTTGTGGATACTGTGTTTGCTCAAAGCCTCAACAACAATAAGGAAAAGGAGGGGAGAAAGGGGGTATCCATGTCTGAGGCCTCTAGAGAAAAGGAAGAAAGGGGAAGCCAAGTTTTTAATGAGAATCGTAGATGAGACACATTGGGTACAAGCTTCAATCTAGTTTATGAAATGACAAGGGAACCCCACCTAGGTAAGGATCAATTGAATACAAATTCAATTGACCTTGTCAAGAGCTTTGGTAAGGACAATTTTAAGCATGAAAGTAGGAAGGGAATATTTCTTGATGGAGTGAACGGTTTCTTTGGAAATACTAATGAAATCATAGATATTCCTTTGATTAAGGAAGCCAAACGTATTGGAGGATATATGATTTGAGAGGAAAGTTTTAAGCCTAGAGGTAATGACCTTGGAAATGCAGTTGCAAAGGGAAATAGGGAAATAGTGTTTAAATACAGAAGGATTATCTATTTTAGGTATGTTAGCTATAAAGATGGAGTTAAAAAGGGGGTGGATCATACCTGAAGACCATGACTCCTCAACAATAGTTGTAATATCATCTCCAAAATGTACCAAAATACTAGGTAGAATTCTAAGGTCCATCCATTTTGTCTTGGGGATTTCCCATGCTAAAAGGAGAGAAGAATTTTATGAACCTATTTGTGAATACCTCAAATAACTAAGTCCAACTATTTTGGTTCAACCCATCTGTTAAAGAAAGAGGCAGTTGCAAATATGTCCCTAATATTATCCTTTTTTGGATCAATGAAGAGGTTCAAATAATAGTATACCCTCTCTTGGGAAATGGATTTGAAGTCAATATATTCCTTTACATAGTAATTGTGAACATTTTAGATGGTATTTGTATCTCTTATTCCTTTTGATTTCCTATGGAAGAACGTCATGTTGGTATCTACTTCTTCAATCCATAGACCCCTACTCTTCGAACTCCACTTTACTTCTTTCTAGTCCAGTATTCTTGCTTTCTATTTTTCTAGCTTATCTATTTCTAAGAGACCTTCCTCACTCAAGTCATTGATGTAGAGAGAGCCAATAAGCAGTTCCAACTAACTTTCAATCTCATCTAGATCCCTTTCCTCATTGGATAAAGTTCGCTTTGACTAGGATTTAGTGAGCCCTTTTATCCTTGAGATATTTGCTTGTAGGTTTTACATGGCCTTGAAATCCCCATTTGGGTCAAAAGGGATCCAATTTTGGAATATCGACTCATAGAAAGTATCATAGGTAACCTAATGTGGATTGAATTCAAAGGGGTGGATTGTCAGCAAGAAGGGATAGTTCCAATATAATCGGAAGGTGATCTGATACAACAACCTTTAAAATATTGGAGTGGAAAGCACTAAGGGGGAGAAGAAGGGTATATTTAAATAGAAAGCGATCAAGGCACTTGGTAGTGAGTTGAGAGCCAAATCACTTGTTGGACCAAGTATGACCAAGAGAGTTTGGTTTGACATCCACAAGGAGGGATTCGAACAAATGGCGGGAGAGAAATTTTGCTAATGGATATTTTCTTGCAAAGGTACCAAAGGATTATGAGGGGTGAAGGATGAAATTTAGGTCAGCTCCCATTATGAGGTTTGGGGGGGAGGGAGAGATGGAGGAAAAAGGATATTCTGGAGGGGCATATATGTTCAATAGATCAACATTATGATTTAAATATTTCAAAAATTAGGAGGCTAGTATGTAATGTACAGAGATTACCATGGATATGAGCTTAAAAGAGGGGTCTCATCTAATTCAGTAGTCTCCATGAATGGTCATCCTAAGTGATTAAGATTAATGTATAGATACTATATTTTATTTCCTATATTTAACCAGTTCTTCTCTTACAGAGACATCAAGAAAGGATTCCACATAAATTACATAATTACTTCCAAGTCTGTAGCATTGAGGGACCATTTAGGAAAAAATGTATGTACTATCTTGTTCGTAGAATCAGTTGAGCACATGGTTTCTTGTATGTTAGGGAGATACTAATATACCAAGCGTTTCAAGGACCATTGCTTCGATACCATCCTTAATCCTATTATATTGAAAGAGAGAATGATAATTTCTTAACCTCCTTAGGGGCTGCTTTGCTAAGGACCCCATGAATTGTTTATTTACAGCCTATTTGAACTTCTCTTTTTGCCTCAATCTTTGCCATGTGAGATCTTCGACCTATGGTATTTATGTGTGTAGAGCCATGAATATTGAATAATCCTCTTGTTAGACCCAAAGGAATTTTTTATGTGAGATAGTTAGATATCGCTTGGAGAAAGAAGGCCTGAGGTATGACGGTTTGGTTGGCGGTTTCTTTGAAATGATTAGAAATATTGCCTCATGTGACAAAATTTGTCGCCACCTTTCCATTTATTGGAAGATAATGCAAATGAATGACTGATTGTACCCATGATATAAACCATCTTCGTTCTGAAGTTTTGTCATTCTATTGCATCCGAGTGATTGAAATTTCTACGTTGAACTGTCTGTCTTCAATTGTTTGAGCTGAAGTAATTTTTTATAGACCATGGTCATTTCTATCTCGAGCACAATCATTTTTCAACAATCAAGCATTGAAATTCCATCTCCTACACCCATCATGGAAGAACAACCAGAGGTTGTTTCACAATTGTCGATGATTCCAAAATTCATTTTACGATCAGACACACCCGACACATCAAGAAGGAAATGATCTAGTCGTGGAACTGGTCTCAAGAAGCAAACAACACCTCCACCCGAAGATGAAGCAATAGGGTCGGCATCCATGTTTCCCGACTATGTTCCACTGTGGCCATCTGAAGCACTGAAGGTTACAATAGGTAAGAATGAAAAGTATCATTTGGTATCATCGTCCATTCCTAAAGGAGTTTGGGTGACGAAAAATATTATGCCAAACTTGAAGAAATTAGGATTCATTGACCACGATCTACACAAGTTCCTGAAACTTACCATAGACAGATATGTGACTACTATCATGGAAATGAAGGATGGCTTGATTCACATTGATCCAATGGAATGGGCCAGAAGATTGGATAAATCAAGTCTGTTGTCTCTGATGCACATGTCACATTTCAGTCGCAAAGCAGAAGTTGATGCATGTGTAAAGAAGCTACTGGTGTGCTTTCACGGTGGATGTCTATGGCTAGATAGGAAAATATCATTTGATGTCAAGCTGATAACATCGGTCACGGGACTCCCCCTTGTAGGATTCGACCCAGCACCCTTTTTTGATAGAAAGGACTAGGATATAGCTCTGGTCAACAGAAAGAAGGAATAGTATGATTTGAAGCAAGATAAGAGAGGATTTGTTATTGCCTCCATCAATGACATTGATGTTTGGTTTGCAACCAAGGTATTATCTAGAAAATTGATCCAAAAGATGCGGTCGAACCAGTGTACATCAAGTACAATCATTGTGGCAGATCAGTGTGCAGCTGGTGTTCAGATGAACTTGGAAACATATTTGTTGAATGAGTTACTAGTTGACACTGTCGATGCACAAAATAAAGGTAATCCCTTTAATTACTCATTGTTGTTAATTCTAATCTCATTTGTCGAATGGGTCGAACCACCAAAATACCAAGGGGTAGATGTCCCCAGGCCATGTAGAGGAGATAGATATCAAAATATCTAGTTCGACAAGGAGAACCCATAGAGACGAAAAGATAATAATATTGAGTTCTATCTCCAAGACAAAGCAATCTGACATTTTGTTAAGAAGCAATTATGAATAACAGAGGAAACCATTAAGTAGTTTCAGAATATTATAAGATTTTAGGTTTGGGCGCACCATATATTTTTGTATCCCCAACAGGAACCCCAGAACCAATGGTTAGCAACAGGGTGAGTGCAAGAAGATGATGGACCTTTTTGGCGCGTTAGATGCAATAGAAACCTGAAAAATCAGGCATCCCTCAACTTACTTGGATTTTTTGAGATACTTATGCAAAATATCTTGCATTGAGTAAAAAACATGAAATGTAGAAAATTGAAGCACCTTTCCGAATATATAACTTTTATGTATCGAAAATTTGCATAGCTATGTCAAATTTCATTTTTCCTAATAGGCATTTTTTATTTTTCAGGGAAATTATAAGGTATATGTTTTTGTGGGTGCAGCCTCTGAGGGCCTAAATGATCGAATCAAGCTACAAAAATTGACATCCATGTAGAGAACCCATAGCACTAGTGCGGCACTATTTTTCGAAAATTAAATTAGTAATTTTATAATATTTTTATAATTGTCTAAGTGAGAAAACCTCGAAAATGGTACGTGTTTTGTGGGTGCAGCCTTTGAAGGTCTTAATGCAAAAATCATGAAATGGGGTTTTGATAGAACGTAGAGGTTAGTGTCTTCTTGTGCACAATACAATTTTTGTTTGAAGTGATCAAGAATTGAAAAAGTTATAGAAGAAACACTAACAGTGTGTTTTTCGAGTTGAGGAGTGATGACAGAAGATAAATAAG
>LPNX010629678.1:8470-36558 GCA_001517045.1 Pseudotsuga menziesii
TATGCATCTTTTAAATCGAAGACAGCTCCTGTCATAGCTAAGCCGCCTTCTTGATTTTTATTTTTGCACAGTGGGACCTGGAACATCTTCCATTTGAGGGAGGTAGGTGTTTGTTTCAAGCTGGCGAATTTATCATAAAAAATTGTTTGTTTGCACATTCTTCTCTAGTCTAGATCATTAATAAAGTTTTCTTTTAGAGCGGTTGACCCTCTCTCTTTGTTGCTCAATCATTATTTAAAGAGACATTAATATTTGTATGAGGATGTAAAAACCTTGATTTTTGTTCTAAATTCTCTGGAAAACAATTAAAAACATTAAAAAAAACACATTGACATAATATTGAAATAAAAACACATCAATTTTTTTTTTGTAAATAAATAAAATATATATATATATGTAAACAAAAACAACTTCAGAAATAATAATAAAAGGGTTATGATAACATTACAAAAATAAATATTAAATTAAATTAAAAACTAAAAATATATAAATAAATAAAAATTATTAGGTAACAAATAAAATCATAAAATTATAAATTATAAATGAACTTGGAATCTTCTCAAAATTCTATGATTGTAGTGCTAACTTGTTTTCGCAAGTTACTCAGAAACAAATTTTGACAAGAAGGGTTACTACTTTCAGGTATAAGAGCATTTTCTTTATTTATTCTCTTTAATTTTTTATTAAGCATATAATTTCATGTATTTTCATTTCTCTCACAAGTTCAAGTTTGTTGCAGAGAAATACTAACCATTTTGTAGGTTTAAAGATGAATGAATGGCATGGAGAAATAATTTCCAGAATCGTAGAAGATTTTCAGAAAAAAATGTTCCATTAAAACGTTGAGAAGTTGAATTTCCACTTAGTATGTCATGACATTTTGCTGCCACAAAGAAGCCTTTCAGAAACCAATTATGTCATGTCATGATTACTTACCATTTTTCCTTCCAAGCTTATTCGCCATCCATGTTAGAATCTACTTATTCACTACCTTATACATCATGACTTCCCACATGTCTACCTTTCGGATTCGCACATATTTTTCATCATTTTCAGTTTATCTTTTTCCTCTGGAATAAACCCATTCATATTCCTTTCCATGACTACATTGCTTTGTTATCCCTACCATAAAAACTATTTCACCCTCATATCTTTCATCTATAGTCCTACCACTAATTATGTACAACTCGTGTTGACTAATGTGGGATTCCTTAAGGCCCACCTTTCAACAAGTCTTTCCCCATCGACCTAAGCATGTTATCTCGGATAAAGAATAGATTTCATTTTTAGTACCTTGAGGCTTGCATGCCTTAATGGAAAGCTCACTGATAATCATTGGAATGCATCAATGTCCCTTGATCGTTATATCTTGCAAGTGGCCCAACATCAACTCATTTATCCACACTTTGCATGATGTACTTAGTTACCTTTTTACTCATTGACATCAATGGTGATATTTCCTTCCATTGGTTAACCACATTCATCAATGGTCAGTAACCCAATGACTTATTTCCATGTTCAACATCGATTCATTTATTCACATTGTAAGAATTATACTGGTCGAGTTTTGTAGCAGGTGAAGACTATATACTTTGCACGACTCCATTGACAGTTTTATAGCAGCATACTTTAGCCATATGAGAGTACCACAGTTCTACTTTCAGCTCTCATCTTTTAATTCATCCAACCAAGCATCAGTGTAGATCCTTCACTTCACATTCTATGATGCAACAGCAGCCACATTACTATTTCATAGTTCATCAACTTTTTTGGTAAGTGGAGGTATGTTGTTTTCTAATCTTTAGCCATGTAATTCCTTAAATTCTAGAAAATGAATCAATTTGGAAAATTCACTCACTACATTCCCTTTCTCCTTTTCATAAACCTAGTACATCTTAAGTTGGGGGGGGGGATATTCATTACCATGTCATTCCATGTTTTCCGTCACCTTATTCACCATTAACCAACATGTCTCTTCAAACATACATTTGATTACAATTTGCATAACTGATAGCTTATCATTTCCAGTGAATGTATACTTTTAAATCCTATGTACTGCAGCAAAAATATAAGTAAAATAAATAAATGTTGTTAACATAAGAAACAGCATTTGTTATGGTTGCCACATAAGAACCGGCCACAAATATATATAAAAAATAAAAAATAAATAAAAAAGCAACTGTTACTTATGCATTTCACATCATGGAATGATCTACTGTTACAAACATCATCATGCAAAGCCAAAAATTTTATGTGCAGTTGCAGGATGACATGCAACGCATTCAGTTGGGGGTAATTTTGAGTCACAAAAATAACGCATTTTATTCATCTTTCATATACCATTTGTCACCTTATTCCTATTTTATCTTTCCATAACACCATTAATATCCACCACTTTGATAATACATATGGGTTTATATTATCATTTTCCAAATAATGTATTTTCGAGTATTTTGAGTGAATTTGTGGTTAAATATTAAGAAAATTAATATATTTTCACTATACCTTAAAGTTGGATGAGTTTGGTGATGATTATAGGTATATTTGGATACTTTAAGAAGCTCAAAATTCATGACCTAGCCTCATATTCGAATTTCATCTTCAAGATGTGGGCTAATTGTAATGAAAAGATCATGGAAATGTGGAGAGAATATCTCATCCAATATTTGTTGGAGGATTTGAAGGGATGAGTTGAGAGAAAAGTGGATTTGTTGAGGATTTTGAGGGATAAGTTGAGAGAATAGTGGATCTGTAATTATGGATTAGTTATCTTGAATTCATGTATAAATAGAAGGTCTCTCTCCTCATTTTGTTAGAGATCTATCTAGTGGTTTGGAAGTAGAGAATAGTTTATATCTTTTTGAGAGTTAGTCATAGATTAGGGTTTTGATTGTTATGTAATGCAGATGATGCTTTAATGCAAATCCTTTTATTCTATCATGTTAATTTGAGTTTCCTTCTTGTGAATTGTTGTTAATTTGAGTTTCTTTCTTATGAATTGTTAGTATAGAATTTTAGTGATTTCTTTCGTATGCATTGTCAATATAGATGTGAACGTGAGATCACATGTTGATTAATTTTAGTTAGTTTATTTCATGCAATATTATGCTTTCTTAGATTAGAATTATTTCATTCAATTTACTTCTTTTCTAGATTAGATTTGTTTTCATATCATTTCCTACTTTTGCAAGCTTAATTCAATTTCAATCAGAAATAATCTACCCTTGGATATATTTTGTCTGTACCTTACAAGTTTATGCTCTCTCCAGGTTGACAATTAAATCATTGGATATATGTTATAATTTGGTTAATGTTTTTTCCCAACAAAAGGATCAAGGCATTAAAAGGGTTCCATCAAGGAAGAGAGAAGGATGGAAGTAGGAAAACGAGGAGGTGAATAAGAAGACATTGGTTTCCAACAAATTCAAGGTCTTCGAATACCTCTTGGAGGAAACCATGGACAAATATTCAGAGGGAAAAAAGTGAAGCTAAATTTTTCGAGACACACTAGAAATATTCACCAAAATGGAGGAAGAGATTATTGAAGGGAAGCAACAAGAGGAGAATTGAGAAGAGGGAGAGGAAGCAGATGATATGATGGGATTGAGAAATCCTTTACAGATGTTCTGAAATTTTAAGCGTCGCAGGAACAAAGGATCCTGCTAAAAGAAGCAATCCTCAGAGTTTGGGCATCAAATCAACTTGGGATAAGATCAAGTTTCCATAAGGAGAAAAAAAGGAATCTTGAAGAACCCACCAAGAAGACTGGAAGGAAAGCAAACAAAAATAGAGTCGAAGAAGTAGGTAGGCGGTTGATAGAGTCGATACAGTACCCTACCATCAAGGAGGCTCTAGGATTGTAAGTTTCCCAATGAAATTTTTATCATGGAACATTAGGGGCTTCAAGAAACCACATAAAGTAAATATTTCAAGCAAAAATATCAAGAGAAAAAACCCAGCCATAGTTTTCTTACATCAAAACTAAAAACCGGGTACCTCAGATCCAGGAACTGAGTAAGAAAATTTGGAAGGGAAGCAAAGGTATTGGTATTTATGCAAGAGGTTGCATGGGAGGACTAGGGATCTTATGGTACCCCACTAGGTCTGGCTTAGGGAGATTCCTTGGAAATAAATGTATCCTATATGCTTACTTTAAGGTGTTAGGGTTTTCAGTTGAAGGAGTGATTGAGAGTGTATATGGACCTTAATGCTGGTGACAAAAGGGACCTCATCAAGTCCCTTCAGAAATTCCTGGAATGAATCTCCATTGTTCACTAGGCAGGAGGGGGTTATTTCAATCTCATCACCTCTTTAGAGGAGAAAATAGGTGGATGAAATTGGATGGAGGGAGAATCAAAAACTTTATGCTATAGCATTGAGGAACTAGTACTAGTAGATATAATTCCTGTAGAGGGATGGTTCACTTGGAACAATAAAAGGAAGAGGGAGAGGCACATTTCTTCTAGACTTGACATATTCTTTGTTTTTGAATATATAGTTGATATTGACAATGAAATGCACTCAGCTAAAATCCCGAAAGATGGATCAGATCATTGGCCTATAGAATTAATGTGGAGTGGGTTGAGATCCCAGTTCTAAAAAACATATTTCGATGAAAATATCAGGAACTGGTTGGAAGAGCTGAGTGAAGATGAGGGCTAGACCATGTACAAGTTACAATATAAGCTTAAAGGGATGAAGGCTAAAATAAAAAAATAAAACATGGAAGAATTTGGAAATATCTTCGCTAATAAGAAAATCATAGAATATCGCCTTCAGGATCTCTAATATATTAGGCTAAATGAAGGATATACCAGTGATATACAAATGGAAGAACTTATACTTTGTAAAAAAATAGAAGAAGGGAAATGCAAGAGGATATTCTATGGCAGAAAAAATCTAGGAATTGCTGGCTAAAAGAGGGGGATAGAAACATAAAATTATTCTAGCATTCAGTCATCCAAAATAGGATGAAAAATAAAATATTATCCATTAATAATTCCAAAGGAGAACGGGTGGAAACTAGGGAGGGAATAGAGACATCCCTGAACCTCTATTTTACCAATATAATGTCTGACCCAAGGTAGGACATGAGAGAAGACATTAATCAAATTACTCAATTCATCCTATCTCTGGTCACTCATGATAAAAATGATCTCTTGATGAAACCTATAACCATCCTTGAGGTGGAGGAGGATGTATTTCGGATGAAGGAAGGAAGTTCCACAGGCCTATATGCGTTCACAGTGAACGTTTTTAATGAATTCTAGGACCTAATCAAGATGGAAGTATGTAAGATAGTTGAAGACTCTAGGGCCTCCAAAAGGATGCTTCCAACTTTCAATGTAACCTTTATCACTCTCATTCCAAAATGTGAAGGTGTTGACTCTACAAACAAATTCAATCCCATAATCCTTTGCAATGTCATCTACAAAATCATAACGAAGGTAATTTCGAATAGACTGAATCCCCTCCTCCTGAGGCTAATATCTCCTTAATAGTCAAGGTTCGTGGAGGGTCGGCAAATCATAGATGGTATCATTTCGGTTCACGAATTACTCCATTCTATAAAAACTCAATTTTTTTTTGGAATGATGGTGAATTTGCACATATGAAAAGATGACAACAAGCTCAATTGGAAATTCGTTACAGGTAGGCTAGAATATTTTGGGCTTAGAAAGGATTGGATTGCTTAGATAATGATATTAGTGACTTCATCTTTCTTTTCCATTCTAGTGAACAAGGTCCCTCTTGCACTTTTAAACCAATGACGGGGATTCAATAGGGGGATCCTTTATCCCATTTCCTTTTCATTCTCATAGAGGAAGGCTTAGGAAGATCAATTGTGGCCTCGTGGGATAGTGACGATATTAGAGGGCTCATAATTCACCCACTAGGAGCCAAACAAACACACCAATAGCTTGTCATCTATACGATGCTAATGGGTAACCCTTCAGTCCATTAAGCTAGGAGGCTTAAAAAATGTCTGAAAGACTTTCGAAAATCCTTGGGGCTAGAGACTAATGGTCAAAAATATCATATTTTCTTATTCAATATGCCTAAAATTACAAGATGGAACATATGTCAGATCCTAGGATTTCAAAAAATATCCCTTCCATCCAAATATATAGGAACAATTTTAGTGAATTCACTTGTGAGAAAAGGCTCCTAGACAAAACTTCTCAACAATATGAAAAAAAATCTAATAAGTTGGACCATGAGGCCCCTCAATTTTTCTAGCAGATTGGTGTTAGTGAAATATGTTATATATGCAATGCCAACTAATCACCTATCCACCTTGGCGGCCCCAAAAAGAAATATTGAAAGAGATTAGGGATATGCAAAGGGATTTTTTCTGGAGTGGAAACAACGAAAAATGAAAGTGGTCTCTAGTGGATTAGGAAGCAGTTTGTACCCCAAAACACCATGGACTTTTAGTCCTTAGAGACCCTGAAAAGGCTAGTGTGGTAAGTTCTTCCAAGATATTGTGGAGATCTGTGGCCCATGATAAGGAACCATGGGTGGAGGTATGGCATATCAATTATGTGGAGGGATGGGATATAAAAGAGATCATTCGTTTCTCAGAAGATATCATATGATCTCATGTCTGGTGAAATCCTTGGATGGGAAGGAGTTTTGTCTAGGACCACAAATTTTGGGAAATACATAATGGCTAGACAACCTACGTTTGGGAAGACTCTTGACAAAAATTACCCCCACTCGGGAGTTGTAGGAACTTCTAAAGGACCAAGGAAGCATGTATCTCATAAGGAATTGTCATGGTAAGATACATAAGTAAACATTAGATAGATTATCATGAGTTCCAAATGTGGGATGATAAGGAATGGTGGGAATGCTTTGGCCCAAGGGAGTAGGTGGAACGAATGGATGAAACCTTGGATAAAAAATAGATAATAAATAATCTAGGGAGTGATAAGATCTGATTGGGCTATAGACAAAATGATTCCTTCACAATGAAGGAAACATATGACATTTTGATTGAAGCTGATATCCAACCTACAAATAAAAAATGGAGAAATATGTGGAAAGAAAAATTTGTGGCCCGAGATTGTTGTCTTCAACTAGATTTTGATAAGAAATACAATATTAATAGGAAAAAATATATAGAAAAGAGGGATGGTGGGACCTTACCAATGTTTCCTATGCAAGTTAGAATAAGAGACCTCTTAGATTATTACAAGTTTGCCTCTACCATTTGGAACCTTGGGGTGAGATTTTTTCAGAGATATGATAGGGTAAGACAACATCCAGACAGTATGATTATTGAGTGGACTAGAAATCCCTTCAAAAACCCCATTATGAACCATGTTTGGGATTTTTTACCCCACTTTTTTCTCTGGGAACTATGGAGGGAGTAGAATTTAAGGACCTTTGAAGCGAAAATCGATTCTGTTAGAAAAGTCTGGGACAACATCACGGCTAGAATGAGAGAACCATAAAGGTAGGAATCTAGGAAAATGCATACTAGGAAGCCAGTGAGGAGGGATCCCACATTTTACGGTCATGGGGCATGTCATGGCCTTCATAGATAGACACAACCAAGAAAATAACATCCATAACGATGATCAGTGTAGTGAAATGGGAGCCTCCTCCTAAGGGATTTTTTAAGCTTAACATCGATGGTGCATCGAAGGGAAATCCTAGCTTGGAATTTTATGGGTACATTGTGCAGGATAACAAAGTAAATATTATGGTATTCGTATTTGGTCTCATTGGATGCGAGACAAACAACGCGACTGAGATAAACGACCTCCTACAAGGTATTGAAATGTTAAAAGAAAACCGTTGTATGCTAACAATCATTGAAGGGGATTCCCAAGTAGTTATTCAAATGGATACTAAGCTCCAAAATGCTAATCACATTGACAATGTGGTGCATTCATGGGGACTTGAAGAAAAGGTGGAGAAACTCAACGAGGTCCTACCTGAGGTGTTGGCTACCAAATTTAGTCATGTTCGGCGACAAGAGAATAAGGTGGTCGAATAGTTGGTGATATTGGGTATGAAAATGCATCAATATTTCAAATATAAAGAGTGTATTGAGGTGACTAAAGAGTCGGGGTGAGCCAGCTGCGTAAACCTCACAATTTAGGACATGCAGAATAACCATGACACAAACTGAGTTGGACATTCGTTGGACCTGGATCGCTAATATGGGCATGTGGATTAATAGAGCGGTAGGAGGGTGTTCCATGTGAATAAAATGTGGGACTTAATTCATCTTCAAACCAACTCCATAATTTCATCCATTTGAGAGATTAGAAGCATGAGTGATAGAGTAGGAAAATATGGGTGCCTGTGTGAAATGTATTTGGCCTCGACTACGGACCGTACCTATAGCATCATGGTTCTCACTACTGAAATGATGTTTATAGTAATGAACCTACTATTTAGAGAGTCCTGGGGTGACATGAGTTACTACACAAGTCGTTTGTATTATGGTGTTTTTATAACAAGAGTTAATAGAAAGAGGAGGGTGTGATATCCTATGAAAATTATACACAGGTGGGGTGATGACATAATGGAAGGTCAAAAAGGGAAGGGGAAGGGATATTTTAACCAAGAGGAGGATTATGGAAGTGTCTCATGAGCCATCATATGGATATATGGGAGGCCAAGATGTATCAATTCGATCTCCCCAACAAAATTCATTAGGGAGTCAATGGCTCGGAGAAGCGATTATGGGATGATTTTGAGAGAGATATTATATAGTAAAAATGTCGGAAGGAAGAGGAATTTATATTTGACCATGGACATTCTATATGTAAGTTTAGTGTATATGAGAAGACCGTGGCATTATTATGGGTCATAAAAAATCTCATCGGAGGGGCGATGTGGGACAAGGAAGCAATGGATGAAGCAACCAAGCATATGGACCAATGGCGAGCAACAGTGACCTCGAATATCAACTAGTGGAAAATTTAGGTGGCAAGAATCTTGAAGAGTCTTGCGGTGATGGTTCCTCTAGCTCCTCCTTTTATGATGCTCCTGAAACTGACAAAGGAGAGCTCACACCAGGGTGGTATTCTCGATCTTCCTTATATCCTACTATGTTTCTTCAAGTGCAATGGATCCTATATATGTTGTGGATCAGCATTGACATGCATGCATTTTAAGATTGGATGTAAATATAATTTTAGTAGTCTATAGGAATCTTCTTACCATAGTTAAGAAGGTTTTTTCAAACTGTTAAAAAGAGGTGTTGTTTGTTTTCAGAGACCTTTTGTATCTCATTCCTATGGATATTTCTACTGTAGTGGAGTTGTGGGTGAATTTTTGGTCATGCTATCTATGAGAAGGGCCAGGTAATGGCCGATGTTATGATTTAGACTACAGGATTCAAGTTGTAATTTTCTATTTTTATTTTAATATAATGAAATACTTCTTTCTTACAAAAAAAAACATATGGGATGGTGCGATATGGGTAAAGCTAAATAAAAGTAGGAACAATAACCCCTTTGAATTACAACAAATAGTAAAGGAATTGAGGGGAAAACTAAAATGAGTTAAAGAAAAATAACAAATGTATCCTAAACTACCAAGAAGATTTAAATAACATTTTTCTATCTAAACTAAAAATTAAATAAAAAGAGAAAAAAATGGAACCAAAACTTAACATGGAAAAAACTACACCTTACAAATGTGAGGGAAGGAAACTGGAGTTTTCCAAACATGAGACTGAATATTCAAGTGAAGAATAAACAAACACAATACTGAAAAACATAAATATTCTAGTCAAAGTAGTGATAGTAACCAAAATAATAAGAAATACAAACCATACGAAAAATATTTGGGTGAATTTAGAAAAATCAAACCTCCTATGTTTAACAGAGAAATCGAAGAAGGGAGAAGAAGTGAAATCTTGTTTATCTGGAATGAAGAAATATTTCCATATTTATAAATATTCAAATAAATTAAAAGAAAAACTGGCCATCTATAACTTGACAGGAAAAGCAGATATCTGGTTGGAATACATAAAGAAAGTAAAAGGTATAAAAGAACGTTATGTAACATGGAAAACATTCAAGAAACGTTTAAAAAAAAGTATCTCTCAGAACAATATTATGAAGAAAACGCTAAAGAATTTTATGAGTTAAGATTAGGTTTTATGGCTATGAAAGAACTATGTATTAAATTATTAAGTTTATTTCATTATGTGCCTTATATCATTGAGAAAAAATGAAAAATAGAATGCTTTCTCAGTTGTTTACATCTTATGCTCAAAGAGAGGATTGGGAACGATAATCCAAAAAATATGGAAGAGGAAATGAGAAAAGAAAACTTATGTTATGACTAGAATAAGAATAAAAGGGAAAACAAACCTAACTGGAAAACTAAAAGATGTGACAACTTTGAACAGAAAAATAAAAATACTAAGTTTTATAAGAACATTGGGAATCACTATCGAGGATATCAGGAAAATCATTTTAAAAACTTTAAGGCACTAAATCATGCAACAAAAGAAAGGGAACCACCCACTGCCTTTAATAAAAATACTACACAAAGGGAACAACTAAAATGTTGGGAATGTGGTCAGACACATCACTTTAAAGACTACTCCATAAGAAAGAAAAACTTTAATAATGTTCACTCAATTCAAGAACCTACTACAATTGGGGATATGGAAAGAATCATGCTGAGAATCAGTACAACATTGGAGAATCAACAAACATACCATCAAACAGCGATAGTCAAAATTGAAGGTACAATAAATGATGAACCCATTTCTATACTGATTGATCCAGGTGCGAGTCTAATTTGTGTAGTGACATAGAATTGTAGAATTATATAAATTACAGCAGGATAAGTATGACAAATCTTGGTTGGTACAACTTTCTACAGGTAAAAAATGAAAAGACACTAGTTAGACAAAAAAATGTGAATTTATTATAAATTAATTAAATACACATGGTAATTTAAATATCTTACCATTAGGGTCTTATGATTTACTGATAGGAATGGACCGGTTAGAAAAAACATAGAGTTATGTTAAACTACTATTATAAAACTTTCACATCTTTAGATGATAAAGGTAATACCATTATTGTAAATGGAATTCCTAGAAAGGTTACCATATGAGAGATCTCTTCATTATAGATGGAAAGTTTTGTATGTTAGGAATGCAAAGTTTTTGTAGTCTATATAATGGACGACAAAGAGAATGATAATCAACTTAAAATAGATGATACACCAATTTTAAAATATTTTAAAGACATACTTATGGAACATGCTCATGGACTTCCTTTGAAGAGGGATATAAAATTTACAATCGATTTGGTACCGAGGAAGGAACCATCATTAAATCTCCATTTCGGACGAATATAATAGAGATTAGTGAAATTAAATCACAATTAAAGAAATTAATTGATAAAAAGTACATTCAACCTAGTGTTTCCCCTTGGAGAGGACCAGCCTTATTTGTAAAGAAAAAAATGGAACTTTAACACTACGTATAGTTTATCGTCAATTAAACAAAATGAATATTAAAAATCAATATCTTTTCCCTAGATTGGCGATCTATTTGATCAATTTCAAGGGGAAAACATCTTCTCAAAAATAGATTGAAGATATAGATACCATCAAGTACGAATCAAAGACGAGGACATATTTAAAAATTATTTTAGAACCATATACGGTCATGATGAGTTTTTTGTAATGCCCTTTGGGTTAAGAAACACCCAAACAACTTTTATGTGTTTAATGAATAGTATTTTAAGAAAATACTTAGATATATTCATATTCATATTTATCGACAACATATTGGTGTCCTCTAAAAATAAACAACAGCATGAAAAACGTTTAAAAATAATTTTACAAGTGTTAAGGGAACAACAACTGTTTTCTAAGTTCGGCAAGTACGACTTCTTTAAATATAGAATTCAGTATCTAGGACCTGTGGTGTCTGAATATGGAATATCATTCGACCCAATATGATCAAGGATATCACTAAATGGTCTGTTCTAAGGAATGTAACTAACATAAGATCATTCATGGGGATTACTAGCTACTACCGAAAATTCATTGAAGGGTTTTCTAAGATAGCCTATCCCATAACTTCATTACAGAAGAAAGGTAGTAAATTTGAGTGGAGCAAAAAATGTGTTGAAATTTTTAATAAATTAAAACACTTGTTAATCATGGATCCTATATTAAAAATTGTCGTTCCTTTTAATTATTTTTTTGTATGCACCGACGCATGTAAAGAAGGTTTAGGTGGGGTACTAATTCATGAAAACTGTGTCATACCCTACGAATCTAGGAAGTTAAAAGAACATGATAATAATTATGTTACTCATGACCTATGATTATATTCCATCATACATTGGCTATATATGTGGTGACACTACCTTACCAGAAGAAGATTCTTACTAATGTTGGATAATGTTTGATCAACAAAATATTGATGCTAGACAAGCTAGGTGGTTTTCATTTCTAAGCGAATATGATTTTTAAATAAAATGTATAAAAGGAAAATAAAATAAGTTGCACACGCTTTAAGTCGTCAAGAAAACCTATTATATGATAGCAATAATTATGAATTGGATTTAGAAAATAAAATTCTAAAACACAAGAAATTTTGATAAAGGGTATCAAAACCTAAAAGAAAAGACCGCAGAAAATGAAAGGAATCAAATAAAAACATGTCTTAGTCTAAACACAACAAGGTTATTAATACATCAAGGAATATTATATATACCTAACTCAATAGATATTAAAGTAATTGTTATGGACGGATTGCATAAATGACCTTATTCATGACACTTCGAATATCCGAAAATGATCATTATGACAAGAAAATATTTTTTCTTGCTTAACATGAATAAATAAGTAACAATATATTTAGCACGCTGCGTTGAATGTCAACTGGTAAAATCTGAAAACCCACATCTAGCAAGATTATTGCATCCATTACCCATTTCATAATGGAAATGGGAAGTGATGAGCTTCGATTTCATAACAAGTTTACCTAAGAATTTTAAACAACACGAATCAATCATGGTCATAGTGGATAAATTATGTAAATAAGCTCACTTTATTCCGGTTAAATCTACTTATAAGGTAGTTAAAATTACTTATATTTTCATGAAATAAATCTTCAAGTTGCATGGTGTACCTAAAGTAGTACTCTGAAATAGAGATGTAAAATTTACATGATATTTTTGGAAACCCTTGGTTAAATAACTACGCACATAATCAAATTTTAGCACTATTGGAGTAATTTTCCAACCACACATCAATATTTGGATTATTTTTTCCTAATTTTTTACTCAAACATGTGACTGCATCATCATACAAGCGATCCTCCTTCAATTATGGAGCATATTTGAACCTCCTCCTTCAATCTAGGAGCAAATATGGGTTGATCTCCATGACATAAGTTCCCCATTCAGTTAACTGGAGTTCGTTTCACCTACCTTCAAGATAAAATGAAGTTTAAAAGGCTCCTTCCTCATCAATTTTCATGTTTTTTGTTAAAATTAGTTAACTGGAGTGATTAAAGGAGCCTCCGCCTACTCTTGGTGACTTAGTTTAGTTCAGTTCAGTTCATCTCACCTAACTAAAGTCAGATAGGAGACCTAACTTACCTATTGGCATGCATTTGAGTTCTATTGATCTAGAATTAGTATAAACTACCTATGAGTGAGTTAGAGTCAATTATCTTGGAGTTAAGTCAATTATCTTGGAGTTAAGTGGTTAACTGATGTGCATAGTGGTGCTTAAATCACAATTAAGCCACTCTCATGTAATGAATTCGAATGAACTCTCTTGGATTTGAATTGCATGGCTATTCACACCATTGTATTGCATTGTATCACTATTTATAATTAAGGATAAACAAATATACAGTTGCAAGTCTTTTTGCACTATTTCATTGCATTTCTTAAGTAAAATTGATATGTGTAATCTATTGTAAGTTTCTTTCTTGGTCCTTAGATTGTCGTGACTCCAATTTTATATGGTATCAAAGCCATGGTAGGACAAGGGAACTCTTCTATAGGTTTCTTGCTACATCTATGAAGAATATTAAGCAAAATTGTTCAAAATTATTTCGACACTGCACTAGAAGCAGAGAGTTTTCCACATAAGTCCTTGAAAAATAGCCTTGTTGCCTCTGTATTCTTTCTAGAGAAGTCTATCCATGCATGAAGAAAACTCCAAAAATGCATGTTGGTCAACCTTATTGTGTTTTTTTGGTGTGATTGTAGGTATCTCAAGAGCTTATAATGCATTCACTACAACTCCAAAATGGACTCTTCTTCAAGTAATCTTATCACTCCTTTTAACTATCATCAATGAAAAGAGGATATTGATATATCATTGTGCTCCAAAAAACTCTTCATAGTCACTATGGGCACGGAGATAAATCCAAATGTATTAATAGAGAAGGAAAAATATTGGAACAAACTAGATGATTTGTATGGTTTCCTATGCCTCTGTATTTATAAGGATCTTCTTTTCCATTTCTATGGATTGAAGACTCCCAAGGAAGTGTGGGAACAACTTCCTAAACTTTTTTTCAAGCAAGATGATTTCGGTGCCTATCAGTTCAAGAATAAAATGATCTCTCTCAATCCAAGAAAACTTTGAGACCATCAATGAATTCTTCACTAATTTTAAGCACCTTGTGCTCCAATTGAAGCAATGTGAAGTTGAGAAGAAATATGATCATGTCATCCATTCTATCATTTCGAATCTAGGAATAGACTACTTTGTTTTTGTGTCTACCTTCCATACCAGAAATATTACAATTCCAAATTGGAATATACCAACCCTAAATGAATTCATTGAGTCCCTTACCAATGAGCATGATAAACTTGTTCAGATGGGAACCTTGAGATCCTCCAAAGATCAAGATTTGTTTTTTGTATCACGCAAATATTCAAATGCAAAAGGAAATAAAAATAAAGAGAAGACAGAGTTTGATCCTCACAAGAAGAAGGAGAAAAACCAACAGTTGGATGAGCCCTAGGGATCGAGGAAAAAAAGCAATGGGGAAAATAGAAGACAAAACTATCTTACTCTGTAAGAGGATTTCACCCAAAAATATCTTGCATGAAGAGAAAAATTGATCACATGTCCATTCTCCTTGAGAAAAACAATATTACTCTTCTAGAAGGCACAAGGAAGAAAGAAGTTGGAGATTGGAATAATCATCCTAAAAGAGGACATGCTCTCATGGCTAATGTTTTGAAGTCTAGAGCTCTACTTATTGAATCTGGTTCTTCAAATAATATGGTTTCATGCAAAGATTCTTTCCAATCACTGGATTCCAATAGCTATATCTCCGTTCACATGGGAGATGACTCTCAAGTCTCATTAGAAGGCAAAGTTACTATCCACCTAGAGCATGGAAGCTTCAAAAATGTTCTATATGTGTCATCTTTAGCTTCAAACTTGTCTGTATATAAGATGGCACACATAGGTTTGTATAAAAGATTTGTATTCATCCCCAATGATGTTGATATATCTGAGATAGCCTCAAGAAAACTAATTGTTGTAGGGAAAGAAAATCACAGTGCTATGACTTATGAGCTTTCTAACTTTCTCCCTGATTCAAATCCATCCTCCCTCCCGACTCATGGGAATGAGGTCAGCCGGTTGTGAAATGAAAGGTTTGGATGCATAAACTAGAAATAATTGTAGCTGCTACAAAATGATTCCATGGTGGAAGGAATTCTGGAAATCAAATACTCAAAAGGGATCTGCAAGGGATGCATAGTCATTAACCATCCCGAGCATAAGTTTGAAAGAGGAAAATCTAGGAAAGATACATGTATTTTGGGGCTGATCCATTCTTATATTATATATTTAATTCCAATAAACAGCTATGTGAGTGGTTCAAGGTATGTTTTTACCTCCATAGATGAACTTTCAATATTTACATGGGTCTAATTTCTCAAAAAGAAGTCAAAAGTTATTGAAAAAATCATAGATTTTAAAGCTTTCATTGAGACTGACACCAAGAGAAATATCAAAGCTCTCAGATATGATAATGGAGGTAAATAAATTAAAGAATATCTTCTACAACTTTGTGCCAAAAATGGAATCAATATCCAACACACTGTTCGATACACACCTCAGCAGAATGGTGCAGTAGAAAGGAAAAATGAGGCACTAAAAGAAATGACTAGCTCTATGCTTGAGTCTAAGGATTTTGCTGCAAATATTTGGGATAAAGCTATGAATTATTATTCATACATTCATAAAAGGGTCCCACATTCATCTGTGAAAGGAAAAACACCTTTCGAAGCATTCACTATTCATAAACCATATGTGTCGAATTTCAGGGTTTTTGGGTCCATTGCCTGGGCTCGAATTCCACTAGATAAGATAAAGTCTTTGCAACCACAAAGTGTTCAGTGCATATTAATTGGGTATTTTGAGGAATAAAAGGTATAAAATATCTTTAATATCATAACTAAAAATATACTCACCGAGAGAAGTGTCTACTTCGGAGAACCTCTCCAAGATTTGAAACTAGTAGAGGAAGAAATTGCTGAACTACCTGCTCTTTCTATTGAAGATTCTAGAGTTGAAAATGAAAGTGTGAAGTATATTATTTCAAACCTGATGTCTGATATCAGTGATCATGAAATATCAGGTTCTGAATCATATATGAATGATCCCTCTCATCTACAAAAATGGTCCAAAAAGGCTCTCTCTTCTACTGAGTCAAATGTTGAAAATTATGCTAATCCAAGGAGAACTCGGGCATATTTTCAAAGATCGGGTATTTTTCTCTCTTGAAATGATTACTTGATTTCTGATAAGCAATACATGATTATTGGATCTCATCCTATGTCATATCATCATGGTCGGAATAATCCTCAATGAAAAGCTGCAATGGATGGAGAGTTTAACTCTCTCAGAAAAAATGCAACATGGGAGCTAGTTTCCCTTCCACCTGGGAGGAAACTTGTTCAATGAAAATGGGTCTATCATACAATTTTTTTTTCATATAGATAAACCTGAAAATATGAATCATGGCTGGTATCAAAAGGTTTCTCCCAAGTCCAAGGATTGGACTACACTGATACCTTTGCACCGGTGGAAAAAATTGATTCTATACGACTAGTCTTAGCCATTTCTACATACAAACAGTAGGAGGTACACCATATGGATGTAAAAAGTGATTTTAGTCATGGAGACCTGCAAAAAGAGATATACATGAATAATAATAAATGCTACAAATCAAACACATCATTATTTTGCAAGGTACAAAAAATCCTTGTATGGCTTAAAACAAGCCACAAGAGCTTGGTGCGCCAAAATGGATTCTTTTCTGCTATCACACAACTTTGAGATATGTAAGTATGAAACAAATGTGAACTTGCAGAAATATGAAGGTAATTTTCTGATTATAGTTTTGATGATGATGATCTATTAATTATAGGAATCACCCTTTATTCAGTCAGCTTCATAAAAACTACTTTACATGAAGCTTTTGAGATGAGTGATCTAGGCCTATTGTGGCAGTTTCTTGGCCTAGAAATAACTCAATATTTTGATGGGATCATGGTGTCCCAATACAAATATGATTCAAACTTGTTAATTAATTTTAATATGGCTTATCTTAAGGCAACATGTTTCCCATTTCTCTGATAATTCAGTCTTGAAGAAGGAAATTCTACTCCACATGTGGATTCTACTCTATACCGTCAGTTGATTGGAAGCCTTCTTGAATTGGTACATTCAAGGAATGACATTTGTTAATCCATGAATTTTGTATCAAGGTATATGCAAAAGCCTCATGAACTTAATTTTAGCGAATCCAAGAGGATTTTACATTATGTGTAGGGTACCAGAACCTATGGCATTCACTATGCTATTGATTCTGAACTAGACTTGGTAGGATTCATAGATTATGATTCTACAGGAGATAGCATAGATCAGAAGTCGAATTCAAGATATGTTTTCATGTTTGGTGGTGGAAATATTTTTTGTTCAAGAATAAAGAAATCTACCATTTCCGTTTCTTCAACAAAGGCAGAGTACAGGGAAGCTATCAATGCATGCATACAAGTAGTTTGACAACAAGGTATTTTGGCAAAGTTCGACATTCCTAGCACTTCATCTACTTTCATTTTTTGTTACAATAAAATTTCTATCAATATATCAACATATCCATTTCAAATATAGAGAACCAAACACATAGATACCCATATGCACTACATCATAGAACTTGTGCATGACAAAACAATTGTTCTGCAATATTGCCCCACAGATGAGCAAATTGCAAACATTTTCACCAAGAGTTTCACTGAGAAAAAGTTCACTTACCTATGTTCAATGCTGGGGGTGAGTTCCATCATGGTGAATATAGATTAATTCTTTAGTGTTCAGTTTGAGGGTAGGGGGGGGTTTCTTTCCCACAAGGTTTTTACCCTTTTCCTTAGAATTTTTTGAGCATTTTAGAGTTCATTTTTTGTAAAAGGAGACTTATTGACTTTGTTGTCGGGTCCCTATATTTTTTATTACTCCACATGATTTTAGATTACGGGAGGGTTTTGGATTCATTTTCCAACAACACTTCATTATTTGGCTTATTTTGTCCCAATTTGCCACTTATCCTTATTTTATACTCAAACATGTGGCTGCATCATCATACTGGACCTCCTTTTTCAATCGAAGAGCCTATTCAAGCCTCCTCATTCAATATAGGAGAAAATATGGGTTGATATGCATGACATAAGATCTCTATTTAGTTAAATGGAGGTTTCTTCACTTACCTTTTAGTCAAACTAAAGTTGCAAAGGCACCTTCGTCATCAATTTACCTATGTTTGGTTAAAAGCAATTCATTGGAGTGATTAAAGGTGCCTCCACCTACTTTGGGTGACTCAGTTCAGTTTAGTTCAGTGTAGTTTATATCACCTAGATGAATTCATATAGGCTCCCTCACCTACTTGTTGGCGTGCAATGAGTTCTATTTAGTTAAACTCAATCTAAACTTCCTCCGAGTCAGTTAAAGTTAATTATTTTGAAGTTAAGTGGTTAACTGATGTGTCGAGTGGTGTTTAACTGGAAATTAAGCCACTTTCATGTAATGAATTTGAATGACCTATATTGGATTCAAATTGCATGGCTATTCATTCCATTATATTACATTGTATAAATAGTTCTGATTAATGATAATCAAATATACAGCTATAATTCTTTTTGCATTATTTCATGTCATTGCATGAGTAAAATTGTTCTGTGTAATCTATTGTAAGTTTATGTCCTGGACCTTAGATTCTTGTGACTCCAATTTTATAAGCATAGCATATCATCCTCAAACTAATAGACAAACTGAAAGAGTAAATCATATTCTAGAAAACATGCTTAGAATGTATTTAATGGATAAACCGGGTAAGTGGAAAGATTACTTGCACTTAGTAGAATTTGCATCATAACAATCATTTCCAAGTTTTATCTAGGATCAGTCCCTTTCAAATTTTGTATGGAGAGAAGTGTAACATTGTAATTTATTGGATTTGTCCCATTAATAGATTAATGTTAGGTGATGAATTTTTCAAAGATACGGTAAAAACAGTGAAATGAGTACAACAAAATTTTAAGGTTTCCCAAGACAAAAAAAACGTTGTGTAGGCATGAAATTAACTCATAGGGAGTTTCAAGAAGGAGAACATGTATACATAAAGGAATAACCCTTGAAAATATATGTAAGATTGGGAAGATACTCAATGCTGGAACCCAACTATTATGTACCACTTGAAATTTTAGCAATGGTTGGACGAGTAACATAACAGTTGACATTACCACCTACAATAAAATTACATAATGTTTTTCATGTTTCTATTATGAAGAAATAAGTTCATGATTCTACTCATGTTATTGAATGGAATTTTATATAGGTGTAACCCAAAGGATAGTTTCTGGTGGAACCAGAGCATATTCTTGATAGGAGAGATTTTTTTCTCCATAAATGTTTTGGACTCACGATTTCCATTAGACCAAAAACCACAAGTGTTAATCTCTGCCATAATCGCTAGATTTAGGATCTTGGGAGATGATTATTCCATGTCAAAAAACTCATGGGGAGATTTGAACCCAATGTCCAACAATGTTAACCCAAATGCGAGCTGGGTGAGTTTCGAACCCTTGAGATGTTGCTTTGATACCATTTGTTGGAATCACTATCGTTAGAACAAAACTCACAGGTGTTAATCTCTGCCACAGTCTATAGAGTTAGGATCTCAGGAGGAAATTATTCCATGTCACAAAACTCACGGGGATTGTTGAACCTAATCTCCAACAGATCGTACCATCAGACAAGTCAAGGTGCAATGGAAGCACCTTAGCACAGAGGAAACCACTTGGGAATTGGAGAGTAATATGCGGGAGGCATATCCAACTCTATTTCAATACGAAATAATGGAATAATGAAAAATAATAATAATAACACTGACGACGGTGATATCCTTTCAAGAGAGGTCTATGTACCAGACCAAACAAATGTAATTTATTATTACCTCGAATATTGTTTTTTTTTATATTTTGCAAAGAAATTCAAAATGGATGTAATGGATTATTTTATTTAAATAATTAACTACTAAGAGAAATCAGAACTCAAGTAGTTATTGAAAGCATTTTTAATGACCCACATGGAAAAAAGATAACTGGCGAAAGCTGCTGAGTGATAAGTCAAGTGATGTAGGAGGCATATTCCCCAAAATTGGGTCAAGAATCCTTGTTAAGTGATAAAGAGTAGGAGGCTCATAAATGACTAAGCCCTAGGAAAAATACTATATAATAGTATGTCCATCAAGAAAGCATGAGTCTAGCAATTGAAGGGGAGTTGATATGTTGATGCAAGAGATGGTGCAGTCATTGGATTTTGTCCTTATAGTTCAACAAATGGGCTCGTGGGTTCTGAAGCAAGTAAGACTTGGCTACTCTAGGAGTTGTTTGGGAGGAATTGTAGATTTAGTTTTGTTTTCTTGATAGTGGTGTCAGGTTACATACTCAATTTGTTATATGTTTAGTATTGATAAATTATATACTGAGTATAAATATGAATCGTACATAAATTTATTTTTTATAGTAAATTATACTATGCATTTGTTCCTAATCTTTTAACATTTTCATCTTATGATTTAGTTTAAACTATTCTTTCTTTACGCAATGTAAAAACAATCACATATCTTATCATCTTAGTTATATCTCCAACTAACCTATATTTCGGCTTCTATACCCAAATTAGAGTGGATCTAATGATAGTATAACTAAATTCTCTGAATGAATGTGTCATAATCAACCAACCCAGCACTCGGATAACTGGTGTAATAACTGGTGTAATTCCCAATTCATAGATCTGGTTCATATTTTAAAGTATGTTTCCATATTTTATATTAAAAATATTTTAAATATATATTATATCTGATTCTTTCCAAAACTAATCGCATGCCCTAGGAATTGAGTATTTTCAAAATAAATCTATTCTAGAATTTATTAATCTATAACTTAAAAATCTAATTAAAATTTTGTTTTGAGAGTACCTATAGTTACGACTAGATTTCATTAACGAAGTTAACATCGAGTTTTAAATATTGAATTACTAGGTAAACCAACAAATAACCCCAATGAGAAATCAATAAATGTAATCACTAAACAAAAGGATTGTAGACAATCACAGAAATATCATAAAAATATAGAGTAGAACGGAAAGGATTTTTCACTCAAAAACATATAAATTGTGAATCCCTAGATTGGCATTTTAACTCAGAAGTAATGAAATGTACTATTTTATAAACAACCAATACATTTTCATCTCTCAAATCTATATAATATCTAAAAACAACAATTAAATCTAGTTAATTACATAGTGAATCTATTACGTTCAATTAAACTTAAATGCACAACCACTATTCACAAGTATCCATACCTTACGATAGGAGCTATGTTGAAAAATTCAGCTTTAATCAAATCATTTCAACTAAAATATCGATTGTTATTTAGCTCCGAGCTTTAAAAGAATTATTTCAATCAATGAATTTTCCAATCATTAAAACATCATCAAGGATGTAATGCCATCCATTGGCATCGATCGTTTAGAATAAGACGTAATGTGCATCTGAATAGGATGGCATATCAATGCATTAAACATGATAAGTTGCAAATCCTTTTATTTTATAAGCTACTACATACCCATAAGGGTTTAAACAAGACAAATTAAAACTTATCTATGCAATGACAATAAAATCCCTTTCCACTTGTGGACTATGAACCCAATGGGAAATCATCTCAACCCCTAATCTCTCAAATCCTTACCGTAATATTGTTGAGGTATCCATATTGTGTCATCCAAACCATCACATAGGTAAACACATGCACCAAAACTAATTAGTGTTAATATTATTATTTTTGAGCAAGTATAAAATGCATACTTCTAATTCAAAACAACTTAAACTAAAACCCTTACCTCTGTACATAGAATAAGGAGGCCTGAGAGGAGGTGACCCTATCATTAATCTCACCAAGAAATGATTAACAAACATTTGTTCAGAATATACATGGTATAAAACTATGCAATGTAAACTATAACAAAATAAGTAAAATCATGGAGAGGTAAAACCATTCCATGGCCAAACGAACCATGGGCTTGGATATTAAAGCTAGAATTTGTTCAAATATTTCTCTAGCCACCAAAAACCACCTAAAAAAGAAAATCATATTGTAAAAATCCACTTACTTATAAAAGAAATGAATAGTGGAGAAGGACTCTTAGACTGAAACTAACCTCAATTGAACACAAAGAGGGCCAGAGGTCTCCTCCTCTTGTATTCTTCGTATTTCTCCTTTCCTACATAATGATCAAAAACACCAAGTTAAACATGGTATTGGTTTTTAACATTTGAAATATCTTAATGTATCGATGCAACTAAGCATTTGTTCATTTTCCTAGTTAAAGGATAGGCAAGCTCAAAGGTCTTCACTAAAGCTCGAAGAAGGGTCAAATTCCTTCCATAACCTACTATAAAGCATAAAATAAGAGGCCATAATGGAGGCCACTTCACTTCTTACTAGACTAATAAAAACATTCAAGTAAAACTAAAATACAAGAAGAAACCCTTCATTAATAGAATGTGCAAGCAACCGGCAAGACTGTGGAGTGAAGCCATGAATTGTTGACTTTCTCTTCCATAGAAACAACTACAGACCAAACAAATACAATAGTAAACCCTCATACAAATTAAATATAGGTTAAAAAACTTGGGAAAAATCTAGCTTGAGATCACAAAAAGTTGAGGGATGAGATCCCTCTCAGCTCACAATGCATGCAAATTAAACTTTCCATTGAATGCATCTGGTTGTGTTGTCAACTCGTAGCCAAGGAAGAATTTAAAATTGTAGTTCATGTTTTCAAATGATATGCACTGGCATGTTCCCTTTTATATCTCCCTTTGAATTTTATTTCCATTCCAAAAGTATAACATATCACCGACAATGTGTACAGTTATGGATAGGGTCACAACTATGGTAATTATTATTACCATAGCTTAAACATTTAATCAACCTCTAAACCAAGTCTTGCACTATAATTCCAACATTATAACCCTTAAACAAAACTCTTTAATTTACCCACTTGAAAATTCTATATATTTACAAGGGTGGGTTTAATAACGAAGGGGGGGACCTTTTGGGTTATTCAGGACTAAACCTTAGTTTTAAGGCTTAGGTCCTAAAAAATAAAACTTCAAAATAAACATAATCACTGAAAACATAACCTTGGAAATTTTGTTATACGGTCTGTGTCACATGAAGACAACGCCATTAGTGGCATAACACGTTCAGACATAGAACCAATGCAAGTTAAATTACATGTGTGAATACATATAACAATAAATATAAGATGTTGTGACAAAAAATTACATGTTATGACAAAATAATGAATAATAGAGTAAAGGAAAAAAATTATTTATGGATTTTATAGGTGTGTGACACATGGACTGTTGTATGAGTTAGAAATAGGTTGTCAAGGGAAGACCATATTCCCAAAACTTTATTATTTGGAAATCCCTATTTTTTATTTGGTTTGCAAAAGAACCAGCCATTTAAAAGATTCTCATCCTTTTTTGGTTTCACTAGATGTTGATGACGATACAAAGGAAGGATAAAAAGACTCTTGTCATCAAAAGGCATTTAGAAAAGGTGTCGAAGTGTGCTTGAGCCACTCAGAATACATATCTCATAAGTGCTTCATGTCAATAGGTAAGCATCTTTCATCTTATCCTTATTGGGTTCCTTCCTATGGGAATTTCCCTAGCCCCCTATCTCAAGATATTTTTTTTGATTGGTATCATAAAGTTCCAATTGTAGATTGTTTATCTCATAGGATTCATATCATTACAGATTCTTTATTATCAAGAGATGGGATGGATTTAATTGTATATAATGGTATTCAAAATTGCATTGCAGTTATTGTAGAAGCATCTAAGTAAATCCCTTTGTCTGAGAATTGGACCAATGTTTTCAAGGGTCAAGAGGTCCCCTTAGAAGTTCCTTTGGAGGGGTTTAGTAGGGATGAGATGGAATTGTTTGGGTCTCGTGATACGTTGTTTGGGAAATCTAGTCCTCATGTAGTTTTTAATGAGGAGGTTTCTGAAGATATTCTACAGTCTTAAATTGAAAAAATTACAGCTACATTGATCCAAAGTTACAAATATACAATAAAGAAATGGTCACTCCAGGTTTATTCACGAGCTAGTAAAAAAGTGGGTGATTTTGAGTAGGTATATCCCATCTTGTCAGTGTCAAACTCTAATTTCATTTCAACATGGCATACATAAAACTAGAAAGAAATGAAAACATGTGGACAAATAAGTTGTCAGATATGGTCTAGTGATGGATACCTACCCCTCGTCAATAAATCATAGGGGTGTTGGGGTGTCATTTTAGGATTTTTGCATAGGGAGTCAAAAATGAGTTTTCTGGGCCCTTAGAGCATAAAAGGACCTTGCAAGGGTGTCTAAATGGTTATATTATATATCAATACTAGGGGAATTGAAGGCGGTCCAAAGAAACATTCGTTGTGTAGGTTTTTTGAATGTGTTCGATTGGATATTATTATGCTACAAGAAACTATGTTGGGTGGTAGAAAAGGTAGAGATATTCTAGCAAGGTTATTACCAGGTTGGGAAAAATGTTTGGTGAATTCCAATGGTATTTAATGTGAGGTTTAATTACATCATGGACTCCTTTGGTTACCAAGTTTGAAGCTTACCTTAGTTGTGGTGGTATTATTATAGATGGCATCAGTTAGGGTTTTTCTTAGAATTTTTGGGTTTTAATTTGTTATGGCCCTTACCATAATCAATAGTTATTTTGGCATGGTATCATTCAATATACCTTGGATACCCTTAGATTATCCTTTCAAGGGACCTAAACTTCTATATTTTATCTTGGGATATCTATGGTTCTTGTGATCAATTGGATACCCTCTCGGATTACTTTGCAGGGATGATCGATGAAGATGATCTTATAGATGTTATTTCTTGTTCTGTTAGGAAAACATATATAGATGATCAAACGAGTGGTTTGGGAATTCATAAGAGACCTGATCGATTTATTGTTGCTAGAAGAATGGATCATTCGTTTGGGGGTTAATGTTACTAGTCCTTAAATGATCACATCTTAGATTATATGCTGATCATTTTGCAAGTTTATCCAGGTATGGAAAATATTCGTTATCCTTTCAAATTCAATGACTCATGGCTCTAGGATTATGGTTTAAGAAATATTATCAGGAATAAGTGGCTCACACTTCATTCTGGTGGTGAGGTCTCAAAATCGGTATCTCTTCAAAAAAAAATTGAAATAACTTAAAAAGGTTGTCATTCGTTCAAAAAAAAATAGAAAGGTTTATTTGAAAAAGGAACAGTGTGATATTGACCCAAATATACAGTCCTTCTTCTTTCATAATCATTATGTTTTTTTTTCAATTGCTAAGAAATATTATATTAGTGTGTTGGAAGGGAGGAAGCACAATATTATATTTTTGGAGGAAGATGGAGACTCAAAAACTAGGCGATTTCGGTTGCTAGTGGAGATCAAAATATGTAATTTTTTCATCGCTTTGTCGAGGGAAAGTGAAGGTCAACTACAAATGTTTGATGGGATATCTATAAAAATGATGGGGTTATTATTAACACACAACATGAACTTTAAGAAGGTGAAAAAAATCATTTGTAGAACCTGTTTAAAGACCCACCCAATACCTCCATACTTAGTCAAATGGATATTATACAATATTATACTCAATTTTTCTATAAAGTGGAGGTTTCCAAAATTTGATGATCCTATCCATACTACTCATATTCTCTTCATAGATGATATATTTCTTCTCTACAACGGAACTATTGTTGAATGGAATACTTTCAAGGATTGTTTATCAACTTTCTCAGAGGTCACTATTATGAAGGTTAATGCAAAGAAATCTATTTTCCTAGCAGATGGTGTGGATGGGGACTTTGAAAATAATTTGAGGCATCTTTTTCTATATAAGATTGATCCCTTAGAAGCTACTATAAAATACCTTCTTTTTTTTTATTCTAAAAATCAAACAATTATCACAAGACATATTGGTTGTGATTACTTCAGAAGGTTGAGAAAATATTGAAAAATTGGTCTCTACACTGGTTATCTTTGGGTGGCATACTCATTCTCAGAAATTTGGTGTTGGAAAACATTCAAGTTTATTCGATGACCTTGGAAAAACCCCCGAAGTATTTCCTTGATAAAATTCACCAAAGATACTTTGGTTTTATGTGGTCTTGTAAGAATGTTCAAAACAAGCATCAAATAGATAATTGGGAGACTTTAGCATGCCCCAAAGGATATGAAGGTTGGGGTTCAAATAATCACAAAGTATTTCCTTGATAAAAAATTTTAGAGATGCTTTGGTTTTCTATGGTTTGGTGAGAATATTCAAAATAAGTATCAACTAAAAAATTGGGATACTTTAACACACCCCCACTTTTCCCCCTTCATGTTTCTTGTCTCCTCCTTCCCCTACCTCCCCCTTCATAGTGGCCCCTCCACCCTTTGTTGTGTTATCTCAATGGAGACTCAATCACAGGAATTGGGTATCTTCCCAAGTATGTGTGTGCTTGGTCATAGACACGATTCTTGAAATTGAGTATCTGCTATAAGAGGGAAATTGAGGGAGGTAGGAGGGAATATGGGGGTGGATAAGGGGAAGGATACAAGAAGAGGGAGGAGGAGGGGGAGAGATGAAAGGAGAACGGGGAGTTAGTGGTCAGAGTGAATGGAGGGTGAGTGGGAGGGAGAAGAGAGTGGGCCAAGGTGGTGGAGAGGTGGGGGAGGGGGATAGGTAAGTTGCATTTTTTTTTTAAATTTAAATTTTTTAACTTTTAATTTTTGAATTTTAAATTTTAATTTTAACTTGAACTTTTAGCTTTTAATTTTTAATTCTATCTCTTTCTCTTAATTTAGTCTTTTAATTTTTTGGTTTCCATTGTCGTTTTTTGAATTTTTTGTTTTTTAATGAGTAATATTATTTTTTTTCTTAAATTTAAAAAAGAAAAAAGTTTTTTTTTATTTAATTTTTTGTTTTTTTTTTAATTTTAAAAAATTTACTTTTAAAAGTTTGTTTTGTTTTTTTAATTAAGAGTAATAATAAATGTATTTTTTTTAATTTCTAATTTATTTTAAACATAGATTACATTTTATTTGTTTTTAACTTTTAATTTATCTATTATTTTGCTATTTTAGAAAGAAAAAAGTATTTTTTAAATTTAACTGATCTCTTTCATATTTTTTAAATGATTTAAAGAAGAGAAAAAAAGAATGGCTTTGAAATGCATAAAATAGTAACCCAATGGAAGAAAGGTGTGCAAGCATTAGCACCACTTTTGTTTCATGGGTTGAATTTGGGTCTTCATTACACTGACAACAGCTAGGGTTTAAAAAAAATCATAGCTTGAGCCTCCCCAACAAAAGTAGGGTTCTACTATTAGTACCATTTTTTCATTTCGAGATAAATTTAGGGTTTTGATAGCATTAGAATTAATTAGGGTTTTTAAAATGTTCCAAATTTAACCC
>LPNX010629678.1:41576-81438 GCA_001517045.1 Pseudotsuga menziesii
TCCCTTATGATGCTTTTAATAATATAATAAGAATGTATGAAACTTATCTGACAATTAAAAGCCAAGTTTTATTTTCAAGTTTCTTTCAGCCCTGAGATCATTAAATCACTTCTTTTTTGATTGAGAACACCTTCAGAATCAAAGATTCTGAAGGTGCTCTTTTATAATTTTAATTTGATAAATCATATAAGAGCTGATCTCTCTTCATTTTATCAAGAAATGAAGAGGTTGTTGCTGGCTGCCAACAAGACCTTCCAAGGTCTGCATATATAAATACACATTAACTACTAAATCATTACATTAAAATAACATCATCATAAACAATGAACCATGTAAGTATTGTGACCATTCTTTGGTCCAAGTTCAAATCTATTTTCACTATTTAAAATCAACAATCCTAATATATATAATTCCACATAATCAAACATATGCCATAACAATCAGATAGTCCCATTTTAATATCACTCACAACCATACTATAAACACTTAACGAAAACAATATCATAATCATTCAATAATGAACTCAGAGATTACATTAAGGTCATAGGAACGAATCCTATAGACTATCATGCTATTCGCTACATAACATTATTCCCTTCATATTAATAAAAAACACTAACGTAAATATAAATGCAATAATCATTTAATGAACCATACATTCGTTCCATATAACAACTAAAACCTTTTAATTACAATGTGTTGCAGCTGCAAATTTTCTCCCAAATTTTTTAAAATTTTGGACCCTCCTTTTAATTTTTATCTTTCCTAAAATTCTTTGGATTCATGAACTCTATTTTTGTTTTCCCTTTGCTACAATTTTAGATTGTTTTGAGTTCAACGGTTTTCATGCTTTTCGAAAAATTGCTTGTGTCTGCAACTGCTTTGGGTTGTGGAGTTGAAAGTTCGATTTGAAAATGTTGTCCTTTGATCTGAATGACTTCTTTCATTGATATCGAAAGTCTATTTCTCATTGCTGCCATTGTTTCGGAGGTGAAACAAAAATTTTCACCACTGCCTAGCCAAAAGTCTTTTGGAACTTGACATTTTTAGTTTGGTTTTTCGAAGGTAATTTAAACAATGAATCGTGGCCGTAGTTCTCTATGTAGCCGTCATTGCAGAAACAAATTAATGAACTTCCCGATGGATAGTTCTATTTTTCACTAATGCTCTTTTTCATTTATTTTGTCAGTGTTTTTATTTTATTGCGGTCGGAGCATCAGCCTTCTATATCGCCACTGTTTTGGAGGACAGATAAACAATGGGTTGATGATGGACTTAGAATATTCTTTAGACCTTAGTTTGATGATTACTGTTGCAAAGAACACATAACTAAAGGACAAAGCAGAAGGGAGTTGGCTGAAGAAAGAAAAAGTAAGAAGAAGAGGTGTTGCTAAAAAAGAAGAGAGTGAATATCTGAGAACGACAGGATTTTAAAAGGACCAATGGATTACTAAGCAGAATTGATAGCAGCAGATGACCAGGCTTGGAAATGGCTCATCAGTTACTAAGCTGGTCCCTTTTTACAAAGTGCTTGTAAATATTAATTTAAAATGTAACGTATTGTATGAATCATGAGCACTCACAAAAGACACAATTGTAAGATTAAACAATTGGGGGAACCCCAAAGGTCACCCTCGGGGGGAACCCAAAGTTTTGTTGTTTGTATAAATATAGGAGAATTAGAGGGAATGGGGACTTTTTCCCAAATAGATTTGTGAGAATCTGATGTAAGAAGAACTATTTCCTTTTGCATAAAGAAATTACAAGTTTCTTGTTGGAGAAAGCTTTGTAGAAATTTTCAAATGTTGTGCCATGGATTTGCTGAATGTGAACTATTTCGTTTCCAGTCTTGTTTCCATGAACTATGAGATCGTTCTAACTCTTTGAACCTATGTTCTTGTATGAATGCTCTCTAGTTTATTCTATGAATTTTCCACTATGTGTAATGAATGTTGTTCATAAACAATTGGCTATATGGTTGTTCAAATATATTTAAATCTTGATGTGTTTTGAAAGAAGTATCAGGTATCTATGATTTTTCTTAATGCATTTGCAAAACAAATTAATCATTAATGAATGATAATCTTGCTCCCTAGGGATAGGTTATATAGTTAGTTTTATTTTTCTTTTTGTGTGTGATTTAGATGTGAGAGAGTTTAAGAAGAGAGGTAAGAACCTATGCATCACATTGTGACCGCTCCTTGTATTCTCTATCAATATGTATTCTTAGATAGGCACTTTCATCTCATACTTTAATATAAAAACTAAAACATACACGGTGGACCGGGTCGCAACCGGTAAAACCTTTTTATTTTTCTACTTGACCTACAGTAGCCGGACCGTAAACCAGACGGATTTCCCATACCAAATAGTAACGGGCTAGTCAGGGAACGTTTACTCAGGAGAGTCCCTTATTGTTGTTCCCTGTGATTTTCCAGGCCTCAATAGTTTTTTGCACTAGAAGGATGGTATCAAGTGCATGGCTGTTTGTGGAAACTTATTTTCTCTAGATTATTCCACCGGTGACAGCAGTGTGTTTCCCAATCCAATTCCTGAAGAGAACGGTAAAGAGCATTTGTATTATGTCAATAATGAAGTAGTGAATGATTTGAGAAGACATACTAGGGCATATGTGAATAATATTGGAGGGTTACCAATTATTCATGTCTTACCGAGAAGGGAATATCAGAAGAAAGACCACCCTGTATTGGAAGACGTAGTATTGGTTGGAGATTTCGAAGAACTTGTAGAAACAACCTTACAGGAAGTTGTTCAACCTCTGAATCAGTTAGGACCAGACACACCTTTTCAAACCCCTATTCATTCACCACCTCATTCTCCACCCAGACTCATGACAAATGCAAATCAGCTACCCAACCCACCAAATCCACCACCTACTTGGAGGGTTAGATCACCATTAAACCTAACACCTCCTTTGCATGACTTACCTCAGTATTTTGAGAAAATGCTACCTAAGTTTGATCCCAGTGAAAATATTTTATCATATTATCATTTGCAAAGCTTTTACTTGGCCATAGAAGGACTAAGGGCTGGAGAACATGAAGATGTAGTCTGTAGATTGTTTCCACATACCTTGAAAGGAGCAGCAGCTTCATGGTATTTTTTCTTTCCTGTAAATTCAATCCTAGACTGAGATACATTTTAAAGGATATTCAAAAGTAAATATGCAGCCCAAAAAACTCATGCAGCCCTAATGAAAGGGTTATGTGCTTTAAAGAAAGAAAGAAAAGAGAAAGTGCATAGTTTCACCCAAAGGTTTGTTTCTTATCTTAAAAAAATTTCTACAACTGATAAACTATCTGATAAGGTTCTGATCGAATACTATACTTCAGCTTTAGGGCCTGACTTGGCCATGTTTTCCAAGATGCAAGTCAAACCTACATTGTCAGAAACTTATGAAAAAGATGAGAGAGTAGAAGCTGAAAAGGAAAGCATAGAAGATTATCCTGAGCCTAAGGAGGAGCAGTCACGTGACCTTGAAGGAATGTTGAGAATGATGCAGAAACTATCTAACAGGGTGATAGATTTGGAAAAAGAGAATGAGGCTCAAAAATGTTATAATCCTTACTATAAGAGGAGAGAAGACCACAGTCAATCTAAACCTCCTCCACATAGTCCTGCATCAATGAAATTAATAGAGGTGGGTATGGATGATTTTTGCACCTTTAATGAACAACCCCATTCTGAAAAAAATTTCCCTCAATGGATCAGTTCGATGACATTAGTGATGAATCATCTATTGGACTCTAAATTAATAGAAGCTGATGAGGAGGAGGGAAAGGATAATAAATCCACAGATAAACAAGAAGAAAATTCTCTGGTGGTATGGGACTGTGTCTCACTTTTTGATACAGAACATGAAGGTATGATGAAAGATGAGGAGATATCAGAAACAACTATGAAAATAGGAATCCAAGATTTGTTAAATAAATACAATGAAATACTTACAAAGATTAAGACATTTCAAGACAATATGAAGAAAATACAGAAGAACAACACAGATGATAAAATACTTGAACTTACTATTAGCAGTCAAGATCCAAAACAAGTCAACATTGAATACAAATTGGGTAATATCAAAGAAGATCTCAAAGCACCTGAAGGACCATAGGAAGAAATTCCAACCAATAACCAACTTGTAGAAGAAAGTGTGGGAGGTAAGACTAGGTTTAAAACCCCACCATTCTTCCTGACTTCGGAGATTTTAAACCATAATGTGCACAATTTTTTAGTAGCCTCTGGGTCATCAGTTAATCCCATGCCACTTGTAGTCTATAAAAATATTAATGGACAACCTAAACTTATTGACTGGTAGTTTACTCAGTTAGACACGAACAATGTGAAAGTAGTCGGGGAAATGGAGGATGTCCTGATTCGATTGTCTGCAAACGAAAAGATATGTCAATACATTGATATTGTAGTAGCAGACATACCTGATGGTTATGGACTTATTTTGAATTAAGACTGGTCAACAAGACTAAACAGGTATTTTGCTTCAGATTGGTCACATTTGTGGTTGCCTCAGAAGGGAAGTCCAATTCAGATTAAAATATTAAGAGAGCCCTACATGAAGCACAACGTTACTTAGCTAGAGGGTAAGAATGAACCAGTGATTTCTATGTTGGGAAATTATCTAATTGAACTAGAACTGGGAAAATACCAAGCAAAAGAAGCTAGTAGTACATCAGACACACAACCCGATCTCCTTCAATTTTCACAGGCTGGTGAGATTGATTGTGAAATAGAAAATGTAGTTTTTTATTTAAGTAAAGTATAATTAGATAATGGTTAGGTATTTTTCATTTTGTAGTCAAGCCTAGCCCCTTAACTTCCAATTTACTAGATTTATAGGGTTGGGAAAAGGAATGAACAGTTAGTGGCTTAGTTCTCAAATTTTATTTTTATTTGTCTTGATTTTTATTTCTTGAATTATCTTGTACATAAATAAATTGATTTGGTTGTTTATTTTTGGTTTACTTTATTTCTGTTTGCTTTTAGTTTAGATTTTTATTGATTTCAATAAAAAGAGGCAAACTTTTGGTTGCATGGAGAGCATCTGAATTCTGGATTAACTGAAATCCTTGATTATAAGACTGTGTACTATTGTTTTATCTAAAATAATTTCTTCTAGTTTAACAATTTTCTTGCGTGGATATGAACACATTGAAGTCCTACTTAATCCTTGTAAATAACTCAGGATCAAAAATTATCGAATACTATTTCGAGGCTTCATCCATCTCACATTTAAAAATGTCGTAGGGAGTGATAGCAAAAGACCCATGGAAAGGAAGCAGGGTAAACAGTATATTATATATAAATGATCCCATCCCAAAAAAAATTGAAAGACAAAAGGCAGATAAGAGTCAAAACTCCTAAGAAAGCAATATGTATCAAAACAAAGTACTAAAGCATACAAGTAAAAAATTGCCAAAGTTCTTCTCCGTCCATGAGCTGAAAATCAATACATCTCTCACACAAAAGGACACTATGGATAGAGGAGAATGAATAAAAATTCATAAAGAAAGGCATGCAGGAGGACTCAGATGAAAGGACACATGTCCAAAAGCACAAAAAGTGCAAAATGGCATGGGAATGAGGAACAAATGAATATTTCTATTTACCAAATGTTACAATCCTATGGTTTCTAAGCTGAAAGCTAACCGAAGGCAGAGGTAAAAATGAAACTCATATTCCTGGCCTCAAAAGAGTTATCTTGACTTTGAAATCTTGGTTTCCATTTTCCTAAATTGGACTACCATCAATGGTTTAAAGTACATACATTTTCCATTTGGGAAATCCAGACATCTAGAAAATTTCAACATGTTGGTTTTATTGTCAAACAGTCTGTTACTTAAGGGAGAAATTGTCCATAGATATAGGTTCACCGAGTAGTTGCCAATTGTTGCAGCTACAACTTTTATCCAAATTTTTTTAAAATTTTGGACCCTCGTAATTTTTATCTTGCCTAAAATTGTTTGGATTCATGAACTCTATTCTTTTTCCCTCTGCTACAAGTTTAGATTGTTTTGAGGTCAACTGCTTTCATGCTTTTCAGAAAATTGGTTGTGTCTACAACTGCTTTGGGTTGTGGAGTTTAAAGTCTAATTTGAAAATGTTGTCCTTTGATCTGAATGATTTATGTCATTAATATCGGAATTCTATTTGTCGTTGCTGTCACTGTTTCAGAGGTGAAAAAAAAAATTTCACCGTTGCCTAGCCGAAAGTATTTTGGAACTTAACATTTTTAGTTTGGTTGTTCGGAGGTCATTTAAATAATGAATCGGGGCCGTAGTTCTCTATGCAGCCACCTTTACGGAAACAAAACAATGAACTTCTCAATGGACAGTTTTATTTTTCACTGATGTGTTTTTCATTTGTTTTGTCAACGTTTTTAGTTTATCGCGGTCGGAGCATCAACCTTATATATCACTGTCGTTTCGGAGAACAGATAAACAATGGGCTGATGACGGACTTAGAAGATTCTTCGGACCTCAGTTTGATGATTACTGCTGCAAAGAAGGACAAAGCAGAAGGGATTTGGATGAAGAAAGAAAAAGTATGAAGCAGAGGTTTTGCTAAAAAAGAAGAGAGTGAAGATATGAGAACAACACGATTTTAAAAGGACCAATGGATTACTAAGAAGAATTGATAGTAGCAGAGGACCGGGCTTGGAAATGGCTCATCAATTACCAAGTCGGTCCCTTTTTACAAAGTGCTTGTAAATCTTAATTTAAAATGTAACATATTGTACGAATCATGAGCACTCCCAAAGGACAAAATTGTAAGATTAAATGGTTGGGGGAACCCCAAAGGTCACCTAGGGGCGAAACCCAAAGGTTTGTTGTTTGTATAAATATAGGAGAATTAGAGGGAATAAGGAATTTTTCCCAGACAGATTTGTGAGAATCTAATGTAAGAAGAACTATTTCTTTTTGCATAAAGAAATTACAAGTTTCATGTTGGAGAAAGCTTTGTGAAATTTTTCAAATGCTGTGCCATGGGTTTGCTGAATGTGAACTATTTTTTTTTCAGTCTTATGTCCATAAAATGTGAGATCGTTCTAACTCTTTGAACCTATGTTCTTTTATGAATGATCTATAGTTTATTCTATGAATTTTCCACTATGAGTAATGAATGGTTTTCATAAACAATTGGCTATCTGGTTGTTCAAATATCTTTAAATGTTCATTTGTTTTGAAAGAAGTATTAGCTACCTATTATTTTTCTTAATGCATGCGCAAAACACATTACTCATTAATGAATGATAATCTTGCTCCCTAGGGATAGGCTAGATACTTAGTTTTAGTTTTCTTGTTGTGTGTGATTTAGATGCGAGAGAGTTTAAGATGAGAGGTAAGAACCTACACATCACATTGTGATCGCTCCTTGTATTCTCTATCAATATACATTCTTAGATAGGCACTTGCATCTTAGACTTTAATATAAAAACTAAAACATACACGGTGGACTGGGCCACAACTGGTAAAACCTTTTTATTTTGCCACTTAACCTATAGTAGTCGGACCATAAACCAGACGGATTCCCTCTACCAAGTAGTAATGGGCTAGTTGGGAAAATTTACTAGGGAGAGTCCCTTGCTATTTTCTCCTGCAATTTTACAAGCCTCAACACAATGATAAACAGGAATCGTTTCTTTATATAAACCATAACGAATCTCTACACAGCCCAAGTATTTTTACAAGAGAGGTCAGGAATCAAATCTTGTAGCATCATTTCAAATTCATCACGGCCACACTATACATAGGGTATAGGAGTGATTAAATAACAAAACAAATACATTCGCTACAGTAAGATCACAAGACCCTAGGTTCTACACCCACGCTGTAAGCACGGCCTCAACTACCAATTAACTAAATACACAGTCCTTTAAAAGGAATCCTACTGCAATGATATCCATCATGGGTTTTCACCCATGGCTCTCCCACATTCCACACACATAATAATAAAACGAAACATTAAGAAATGTAACCATTCAACCTAACTCAACAACCCTTGAAAGTGCTAATGCCATACATGGCATGGCCTCACCCATTCGCTGACATGTATTGACAGCTAAGAAATAAGTACAAGAAATTACACAGAGCATCCCCATGGGCAAATGCCTCACCTAACACAAGTAAATAAACACCTATCGTGGCATAGGAAGTTACACATAGTTCAGTATTTTAACCATTGAAAAACACGTAGGAGATATATTATTTACACAGTCACCTTAAAGTTTGAAATAAAAATTTACACAGTCTTTCCGAGGGCCATGGCACCATTACAAGAAATGGTGCGTCCCAGGCCTAAAACCCCCAAATCAAATATACGATTTACATAAACGAAATGCATAGTTTGGTAGAAGTCCTGAGTTCCTCTTTTGTTGTTAACAACACCATAAATTTACAAAACCCTAACCTTGGATAAACAGGTCTGAAGGAAAATAAAGCTCCCACACTAAAACCCAAACATCAACGATATAACCCAGTCCTACCCCAATGCTGAGAAGTGACAAGATTCACTGTTAAAGTGGGCTTACCATGGCCACGTTGGCATCACCCTTGAGCTTACAATGAATCTCTGAGCCATCCCACCATCGCTTACCCTATCACCTGCAAACATAACCAAACATAGTGAGGATGAGAAGTAAGACAATGAAGGAGCCATGAAACAAACATAGAATGTAGTCATGAAACCAAATGAAGCTTGCCAAGTTGCCACCTAGGGTGTTTCCTCCTTCATAGCATAGAGAGAAGACCAAAACCATCAACAAACCAAAGGAAATGAACAAAATATTCGTGGAGTCAAGTCCTAAGCTTGGGCTTCCCCAAACCCCAAGAATCATTAATGGGACCAGCCTAGTGGCAACTAACAACCCCAAACGCACTATTCCATAGTTTTCATTCGATACATTAACGATGGTTTCCATTTCATGAAGGGAATTAAACCCCATTGTATAAGTTGCAAACTATATGTTATAGCTTGCCACCCAACACTAATGTAAGGTATCGTGTATAGTATAATTCTAGTCCATGAACTTTATGTGCCAACCCTAAGTCCAAACACCATGCATAGTATTGGCCTGTATCGCTTCGAACTTAGGCTTAAGCCTTAATACATTGCATTTTCCCCAAGATTAATGCTTAGAATCCATGACATATGAAATATGCCATGGTAGTATTTGCTAGGAATAAAATCCAAGTTTGATCTTTATCCAATTTACAACATGCCACGAAATAAATAAGAAATTTGTTAATGCTTATAATAACATAAACATGAAACATAAATACAATGAACGATAGGTATCACATTGTTAATGTATCTAGGCTAGATAATTAATGAAATATAAATTAGCCTTCTATCAATCTGAGTCTATAAGGAAGCATAATAACAAACAGTAGGTATGTTAATGATCACAATGTTTAGCACTCTTTAAATATCCATCGCTAAGTATAATATGCATACAAAATGAAAGAGGAACCTTACTTCAACAAAACTAAGTAAGCCTACTAGTCAAGTGAACACTTTACCTCTGAGTAATGTCACATTGGACAACAATTCCCGCCACTCCTCCCACTTTGTTTCCAAAAACAGAGGTAAGTTACGACTTCGTAAATAACCAATAAGTATATGTAGATTTGGACAAAGCATGTAATCAAAGTAGCGAAACAAACACCAAAATGTATTAACATAAGAACCAACTAGTAAAAATGCATTACAACATCTCAATTAAAACAAAACAATAAGTATAACTGAAAGAATGATGATAGAATGTAATAACAACTTACGACCAAATAGTGGTACAACTACTGTACGTTATATTCCGTGAGTATAATAATGTTTTGGTTAGGTAGTTTTACTATCCTTTAAAAAAAAAATTCCAATTTTTGGGGACATTACAAGTGGTAGAAAATCCCACTTTCAGTACTAAGAGACCTATGGGAGAACCAACCATTTACTGCAAAGAAAATAAAGTATGTTAATAATTTTGTTACTAACAAAAAAAAATTCTGTTATTTAATTTTTTTTGAAATTACAGGAAACTTTTACTGAACAATTAAGTTTATGAATACTGAGGAAGATAACATCTAGTTAGGAAAGATGAACACCCCCACCCCATAAATAGAACTGGTGGTGGAGCTTAATTCTGATATTTTGAAGACTATACAGAGTCTTCAAGCAGAATTGTGAAGTCTGAGAGAAGATAGTATGAATGAAAGAAAAGAAAAGCAAGCTATACATGAAGCTTTACAGAGAAATATGATGGGAGGAAGCCCACAGAGTAAACCTACTCAATACACAAACAACTACAAAAGAGATCCGTACCATAAACGGACCAGCATCCCCAAAGAAGAGGGAAAAGAGGAATGTACCCCTGAAGCACCGAAAAGAGATCATCATAGTCCTTCCAGTGATGACTCTCTTTCTCCCCAAAGAAAGAAACAAAGAAGAAATGACATTCTTCAGGGGGATTTTAGAAAAATAAGATCCCTGACCTATGCAGGTGAAGTAAACACTGGTGAGAAAGATGGAGACTGGCTGTTGGGCATGAGAAAATATTTTCAGGTTCATAACTACTCAAGTGATATGAAGGATCGTCTTAGCTCATCTTTAAAGCACACCAAGAAAGATGAGCTAAGAAAAATACGCTGGGATAACATTTGAAAACTCTTCCAAGATAAATATATGTAGGAAAGGTTCTTTGACAGAAAAGTGAAATAATTTCACGAACTACATTTGGGATCCATGACTATGGACGCTTTTATTAATAGATTTCTAGATCTATTACATTATGTACGATACATTAAGGATGAAAAGGTAAACATCAAACAGTTTTTAGGATTTCTTCCTCCCAATTTTTGGGAAAGGATTGATTTTTACATGCCAAAAAAATTTGATACCACACTGCACAAAGTGAGGCTCTGTTATGAGCATTGACAGCTAAGGCAGGAGAACATGAACCAAAACAAAGACAAGTCTAAGAAATGTGTTGATAACCACAAACCTGGTTTTAACCCACAGCCATACAGAAAGCCAAATAACAACTTTCCAACAAACAAGAACTTCAATAAATCTGGTATGAAACCTTATGTACCTACTCCTAATGTTAACAAGCCAGTAGCAAGTGCAAGCAATGCTACCCCACTACAGATCAAGTGCTGGAAATGAAACAGGCCTCATTATGACCAACATTGTAAAAACAATACCATTGGGGTCTTGAACAACTTACAAGAAGAACCAACTATTGAGTACATAGCTGGAACACCACAGATTTATGTAGTATTGGATGGTCAACAGGAAGATCATCAAGCTACAATGGTTGAGATAGAAGGTAATATCTTGAAGTCTTCTATTTCAATACTTATTAATCTCAGTGCTTGTCAGAGCTATGTTTCAACTAAAATTTTTGATGAATGCAAAATACGCAAAGTAAAACATGATAAACCTTAGTTGGTTCAGTTAGCCACAGGTACGAAACGAAAAAGTTTCAAAAACTATTAAAGAATGTGACGTAAACCTGAATGGTTTTCCAACGAAAGTAAACCTAAACATCCTAACTTTAGGATTATACAATATAATTATCAGCATGGATTGATTGGAACAACACCATGTCATGCTCGATTGCTTACAAAGGTCAATATTGTGTACTGATAGCCAAGGGAACCAAGTGAAGGTTTAGGGCATTCCAAAGGAAGTTTGTGTCACATTTCTGTAAGGAAAATATCTTCCTTACAAGCAAAGAAATGCATAAGGAAGGGCTACAAGTTGTTTGTAGTGAACATCTGAGACATAGAGTCTGAGAGAGAAGAATGCATAGAAAACTTCCCATTTCTTGAAGAATTCAAGGATGTGTTTCCCAAGGAAATCCCAGGATTACCTTTTGAATGAGACCTAGACTTTTCCATCGAACTGACCCTAGGATCAGTTCCAGCTTCCAAAGCCCCTTACTACATGAGTGGACCTGAGTTGGTGGAACTCAAACTGCAATTGGAGGAGTTAATAGAGAAAGGGTATATCCGACCCAGTGTGTCTCCTTGGGGAGCACCAATACTGTTCATAAAGAAGAAATAAGGTAGGGTGCGAATGCACATTGATTACTGTCAGTTGAAAAAAATGACTATCAAGAATCGATACCCACTCCCTAGGATCGATGACTTATTCAATCAGGTGGGATGATCCAAAATATTTTGAAATATTGACCTACGATCTGTGTACCATTAGGTACGGATTCGAGATGAGGATATTCACAAAAATTCCTTTCGTACAAGGTAGGGGAACTACGAGTTTGTAGTGATTCCATTCGGGTTTACCTATGCACCCACAAACTTTATGTATGATGAACAACATATTCAGTAGGTATTTGGATAAGTTTGTCTTTGTCTTTATAGATGACATACTAGTTCATTCCAAGAATAAAGAAGAACATGAAGAACACCTTCGCATAGTACTACAAGTGTTGAGAGAACACCATCTTTATGCTAAGTTTAGTAAATTTTATTTTTACAAACCACAGATATAGTACTTAGCTCACATTATCTCTAGGACAGGGATAGCTGTGGACCCGAAAAATATTAAAGCCACAAAGGATTGGCCTACCCATCTAGTGTCACTGAGATTAGGTTCTTTTTGGGATTAGTTGGATATTATCGAAATTTCATTGAGAAATTCTAGAGGATCGCTTGCCCCATGACCGCTTTGTATAAGAAAGCAAGTAATTTCTTATGGACTGCTAAGTGTGAAGAAAATTTTCAAAATATTAAGCAAGTTTTGATGGCCGCACCAGTGTTACGAATTGTGGATCCCGATGGGGATTTCATTGTTTGCACAGATGCAAACAAGGAAGCACTTGGAGGAGTCATATTTCAAAATGATGATGTGATCTATTATGAATCACGGAAGTTAGAATAGCATGAGAATAATTACCCTACGCACGATATTGAGTTAGCTTCCATTATCCACGCTTTGAGGATGTGGAGGCACTACCTCATGGGAAGGAAGCTCCTCCTGAAGACAGACAATATGAGTCTGAAATATGTATTTGATCAACCAGATCTGAATGCAAGCTAGGCCAGGTGGTTGGATTTCCTTAGTGTGTACCATTTCAAGCTAAAGCACATTAAGGGCAAAGATAATAAGGTTGTCTATGCTTTGAGCCGATGAACTCATATGATATATGAGGTGACTTTGAGTCAAACCAGTGCATATTTGCATGAGAATATTAGAGCGGCCAATATATTTAACCCCTTATATGTTGAAATACTCAAGGAATTCCAGGAGGATAGGTTATTTCAACAACAAAAATAATACAAGGTAGAAAAATTTGGACTGCTATGGTCCAAGGATCGTTTGTATGTTCCAGAAGGAGGGGACATTTGGTCCAACATCCTTACATAATTTCATCAGGCACCCTCAATATCAAAAGATGATATCTGCAATCAAGAGACACTTCTTTATGGACTAAGTCAAAGGACGACATTGCGATGTTCATTAGAAAATGTCAGGAATGTGAGCTAGTCAAAGCTGAGCATCAGCATCCTGCAGCATTGCTGCAGCCATTACCCATTCTAGAAGTGGGAGGTCATTAGTATGTATTTCATCATCGGTTCACCGAAAATTAAGAAGCAAAATGATTCTATTTTTGTAGTCATTGACAAGTTGTTGAAAGAAGCACACTTCATTCCTGTGAAGTCAACCTACAAACCAGTGGACATTGTTGATATATTATTGAAGGAGATATTTTTATTGCACGAGATAGCCAAGGAAATCATCTCGAATCGAGATGTTAATTTTACAAGAAACTTTTGGAGATTTTTACTCTCCGGATCGGAGACGTAGTTTAACTTTAGCACTTCATATCACTCGCAGAAAGACGGGTAGATAGAAAAAGTAAACCAGATTGTTCAAGACATGCTTAGGATGTATGTCATGAACAACCTCATGAAGTTGGAGGATTACCTACATCTCGTAGAGTTTGCATCTAACAATGGTTATCAGACTTCCACCAAGATGAGTCCCTTTGAGGTACTCTATGGATGGAAGTGTATAACACTGGTTACTTGGGATAGCTCGGTGGATTGACTCATGTGAGGACATGATTTATTGATGGACTTGGAACTATTGGTTGCCAAGGTCTAGGTGAACCTTAAAGAAGCACAAGACCACCAAAAAAGTTACGTGGATCATAAAAGAAAAGATAAATACTTTTGAATAGGCGATCATGTTTACTTGAAAGTAAAATCCAAACGAAGCTCTTTGAGCTTGGGTAGGTGTGGTAAGTTAGCACCTAGATTTTGTGAACCTTTTGAAATATTGTCCAAGAAAGGGCTAGTGACATATGAACCAGTGTTACCCATGCATGTAAGAGTCCATAATGTTTTGCATGCATATTTGTTAAAGAAATATGTTTATGACACTAAACATGTTGTTGATTGGTCCCTACTACAGGTGGAACATGAAGGGAAGTTTTCCCATGAGCCTATTGATATACTGGATAAGAGAGAGGTGCAGCTCCAAAACTACAACATAGTCCAGTTGAAAGTGTAGTGGAATCACTTTGAGGATTGTTAACACCTCTATGTTGATCAATTAAGAAAGAGGTATGACCGAGGAAGATAAAAGGATACATAAATTTTGCAAAGTTTAATAGTTTTGATTCTATTATTAAATTGCGCATAATGGTTAATTTGGCATGCAATCCGAAGGTGTAAAGTGATTGCAGTGAAATCCACGTTTTAAAATGGATCCACTAGGTAAGGATGCACAAGAGATAAGTTATGTGTAGAAGTGGATATGATTAACGAAGCCTAAATATCAACAGTTATGGAATAAAGCAAGCAAAATCCACGGTTGAGAAATAATCTGCTGAATAAAGATGCACACCCAAAACAAATAAAAAGGCCGGTGGAATGTGTACAACCAATCTCAATCCAACAATTTAAGCAAAATGTGGAAACTCATCAACGATCATTATTGGTTCTGGAGGATAAAGTTGTGAGATGGTTAAAAAGGAAAGGTGGTAGTAGAATGTAAACCATGTTCCACATGGAAAATTGAAGTGCATTCCGCGGAGAAAAGTAGTTTGGGAAAAATCGCTTGATGAGGGCTCCGTAAAGGGACCATAGTATAAAGGTAAATTTGACTTGGTTTTAAAAAATCATTTCATTTGTGTGCTGCGGGTGAAAGGAAGGAGATAGTACGCCATATTTTCAAGTCAAATTCTACGTGTTTACAATCATAGGTAAGCCTTAAAACACTTAAACTTGGTTCAAGGAGTTGCTTCCATTGTTTGTTATGGAAAAGGAACAGGGTTTAGGAGTTTTATGCAGGGTTTTGGATGAAAGGGAGGAATTTATTGTTGATAGGGAAAGAAATGTATGTGATCCTATTTTATCAATTGGAAATGTATCAATCTCGAAGGAATGGTTGTGGTAGTGTAATTTGCAAGGAAATGATGTTTTGAATGTTTGCAGTTCTTTTTCATACTATTTTTCTATTGAGTAAGTCTTACCATTTCCTGAATTGGTTGAATGGTGTGCCAACACTTATTCCCCTTCTGAAAGAGTTGTCATGAGTCATACCACCTCCAAAATACTTTGTAAAGTCGATGCAAAAGCTATTCGTGGAATATTGAACTTACCTGATAATTTCCCTAACCATTGTGAGTCTTTAAATGAGTCTGTCTTAGTCAAAATGTACAAAATTTGTAAAACCAAAGCTAGATGCCAATTTCTATCCAGTATTCTTAAAGAGGGTCAGTCATTAGAAGGACTTTTTCTGACGTATAATGTTAACATTTTCAAAAAAGAGGTATAGATGGTTATGTATTTAGTCAGCCAAATTCTAGGTTTAGATGATGATATTCATATCAGTGAAGTCATTTTAGGTTTCTTATTGAGAATAAGTTAAATTGATCCCGAGTCCCATTTAATCCATTGTTTCAATCTGGATGAGTATTTGGCTGAAACTATCCATGTCCAGTTAGTCGAATTTCCCAAAGTTTAGGTTTTTAAGTATCAGTCATACTTGCTGAATATGTTGCTGTGTTCAAATGTGTCAGAATTGAATTTCCTGTCCACCATTTTCTCTCCAGATCTTCCAAAACAAATCAATATGTTTGAGTTTATAAACACAATTATGGTCGAGATGTAAAAGTTGTTGTTTGATGATGGGTTACCAAGGGTGTTAGAAGAAATGAAACTCATGTTATAGTCATCCTTAGAAGATACAATTGGAGACTGGTTCTTATATAAATATTTTACTATTTTGAGGGTGTATGGGTTCACTGGGAAACCATACAAGTTACGTGTTTTTCTGACTCCAAGAATATTTGTGCTTGATTTTATGAGGTCGAGATTGTGTATAGAAGAAGAGCATTTCGAGGCATTCAAAAAGTCTGCAAATGTTAAGTTTCCTCTTAAAGTTGGTCTATTTATTTTCAAAACCAAAAGTGCCCCATTGGTTATAGAAACGTTATTGGAAGCTATGGATTTCCATGAGTAAAGAATCAATTATGATCCACATATTATAATTTCTCAAAGAAAATAGTCAAACAAAAATAAACCATTTGATCATCAAGTTGTAGAAGGTTTAGATAAAATAGCCAATTTGTCTTGTTTTGAAGAAAGTTCAGGAATTGATGAAGGTAGGAGCAATGAGTTGATTGTAGCGATTCAAACACCTGGTAATCCTAGTATTTTGAATAAGAGGAGTATTGTTGAGACTGAGAGTATGGATGTGGATGAAAACATTTCATAGAAAAAGATCAAAACATACTCCCAGGATGATCAGGTTTCAGAATAAATAATTTTAGAGGATTCAAAGAAAATGGTTTTGTTCCCGAAGAACTCTATGCAGATACATCACTATTCCTTTGGAGGAGAAGGTAGTGTAGAGCCTAGTTCATGTTTCAAATCTAGATCATATTTAGTGTCAAGTTATGCTGAAAAACAAATGCATTCATTAGAAGAAGCAAGAAATTTAATTCCTCGATTTAGAATTCTAATGAATCAAAAGACATCATTGATTTCTACTCGATATGTGGAGAGAAATACCTTGAAGTTTGTTGTGGTTAATGATAAAAAAGTATCTGAGATGGAAGTGAAGTTAGATAAAATTAGTGTTCCTGATAAGATATAGCTCCATAAGTAGACTGGAGATGTTATCTATTCCGATTTATTACATGCCATTATGAAAGTTAACAAATTGCAGGTCCTTGTAGATAAAATGGATGTCCAATTGAAGCATGAGAAAGTAGGGAATAAAGCAAATATGATCCATATTAAGAAGATACAGGGGGATGTTATAAGCTTAGGAAGCGAACCAGGAAATGTACAGGAAACCAAAAATATTTTAGAAGAAAAAGACAATACCATCCAGGTATTGAAAAATAAGCTTAAAATCCCAAATAATAAACATGCTCAGTCCCCAAAATTATTTACATTGCAGGAAGAAAAAGATAAAGTCTATCAAGAGATGATGGATTATAAGGGAAAAGCATTGAAACTACAAGAGGAGAAAAATAGATGGGAAGTGGAAAGAGCTGAATCGATGAACCAGATTTCAAAGTTAAAAAAGGATTAGAATGATGAGAAAGAAATTATGGAAGAGCTGATGAGTCAAACTCCTGTTGAAACGGATTTATCTCTTGTGAACATTGAAAATCCATTAAGTGAATTCTCTACTGGTGATCTGTTAGTTCCAATGTCACAGGTAAGTTTGAATGATGTGTAAATCAAAGGATTAAAGGAAGAAAATGAGAATATTATATCAAAATTGGCTAGAACCACTGAAGAGAAGAGTAAAACATTAAATGATAAAATCCAGTTACAGAAAACGTTTAATGAGTTGAAGGAAAGAAATATAGGAAAAAATCCTCTACAAGGACCTAAGCATTTAATTTGGGATACATTATCTGTTGAAATTACCAAATTTAGACACTCTTTAAATTTTATTGATGATCAGAGTGCATTAGTCAACCTAGCTACTTAAAGGCTAAAGTTGGCAAATGAGACCATGGAAAAGAAGTCTCTAAATACAACTCCGAATGCTTTAAATTTTTTGAATTATCTAACTTATCAAAAGTTTGCAAGACATCGGAATTAAGGACAGAGTAGCTATTGTTCTATGGGTGAAGAAATTTATTATCAAACATCATCTCATGAAGGTGGTACAAGATAAAGAAAATACAATGTCTTCACAAATAAAAGATTTCAAGATTTCTTTTAAGGAGTTATTTGAAGACGGCCTCCCTTCTTTCTAGGATGATGAAGGAAGATTATTTTCTTAAGAACATTATCATAGTCTGCTCGTACAAAATCGCATGGACAATTCCAAGTTTGAAGATCTAGTTAAAGGACTGACTGGAAAAATCATTGTAGAAAAATTGACAGAGGATGTCGAAGTATTGCAAAAGTTCTTAATCATTAGAAGAGGATTACCCACAATATATTATGAAGCCTATGTGGATCTAGAGGTATCTATTAGAGAAATGATAGAATATGATACACCAAATTCTGAACAATGGAGGATTGTGGAAAGATTCGAGAAGACCAAGTATATACTTCATCCTTGAAAATAGGTGTTGCATGTCATGGAGCTGCTTATTCGAGATACCATATAGTCACTAAGTTTATTATAATCGAATCATCTATTGTTAGAATTGAATCATGTAGTTTTATTCCTAGTTGTTAGGGATATAGTTACAAAAAACTTTGATTAACTGATTATTTAGTTATTGATCTTCTTGGGAAGAAGTCATCTTTGTATATATTTGAATTTATTTGATGTATTGGGGGTTGGAACACATATGTTTAGACTGATATTTTGAGAACTTATCATTTTTTAGTAAATAACAGAGCCGAATGCTGGTTAATCTCAAGAGATTCCTATGTCATTTAATGTTATAGTCTGTGCTTTTTTTCATGTGATTGTCTTCTAAGTGCTTACCTTCCATTATTTTTTCTTTCGTATCTGAACATACTGTTCAATAGTTCAAAATTCATAAGTATTATTCCATGGCTATTGTTTCAGATATTCCATAAATATTTCTTCTAAAGTCGATATAAAATTCATCTTGTGATGATTTATATTAATGGATTATTCATGTTTCTTTCTTATTCGCCCGAAAATCAATGAATGACTGGGACTAAGTGATTATCTTGCCTTTGTTGGGATTATGTGTATGAAGCTTTGTTCATATTTATCTATTTGACTCCATTTCCCATTGGTATATGTGTTGTTTCAACCATCTACTTGATTTAAAAATTGATTTTATATATCTGGCCTTGTTAAATTTATATGTGAGAGATCCCTTTCTAGAAAGAAAATCTAGTTTCCTTTTGAAGTGGTTTTTGTTGTTACCTTGAGATTACCTTCCATAACCTTGGGTATATTTTGAGTGCTAACAAATTGGTGCCATTGCCAGGGACGAAAGTGCAAATCAGCCTTGGGAGAAACGACAAAGTTTATAAAGATTAAGAAAATATTTCTCTAGGCAAACAGGAATTTTGGTCGGTAAAGAAGGTTGTATATTTGCCCTACAAATTCCAGTTTTAAGATTATTTCGAAATTTCAAAAGAAATTCTAGCTTGAAGAAGACATACATGAGGTAATTCTAATACTGAAGCTTTACGAAGTTTGGAGGATCGAGAAAAATTATTTAAGAAAAAAGACAAAGAAAAATAAGATATTTCTCTATTTGGTGCATCACCTGCTAGAAATTTTCATAGCATCTTTAATAAAAAATGGGAAATTAATGTTGAAAAGAGTTTGTTAAAATCTAAATCCGAGTCTGATCTTAAAAACATTGAGTTTAACCCTAAGAGATTAGAATCTTATTTACTTGATTCCCTTTGGAGAGATCTGCAACATTCTGCAAAAGTTGAAGAAGAGCGTTTTGTTCAAAATATTCAAAATTCCTTAGTCCCACCAACTACACCTACACTAATGGCAGCCAGATTTGCTCCTCAAGTAGACATTGTATATAGACCATCTATACTTGATAATTCTAAATATTGGCAGGTATTTGAAGATGACATGCAGATAAAAATATTTTTGGAACTATCAAGAGAATTTGTAAACACTCATATTGATGCCGAAAACAATGATAGTGAAAATTTCCAAGATGTTGAAGAAAACGAAGAAGAAAAAACCAGTATTGAAAAATTGAAGAGAACTTTAGGAGGAAAGGACATTATCCAATTGAAAAGTAATTTTATACCAAGAGGTTTGATTCCTTTAGAGAAATTGTTTGATTGGAATGATGTTGCTAAAGATCCAAAAGTAAAACCGGCTGATAATGCTATTGAAGATAGAAATATTGGTACGAAAGAGAATCCAAAGATTGTAAAACTATCTAAATATTTTCCTGCAAAAGAAAAAGAATAATATGTGAACTTGATGAAAAAGTATACAGATGTATTTGCTTGGAGTTACGAAGACCTTAAGGAATATGATACTTCAATAATACAACACACCATTCCAATTAAACCTGGAGAAAAGCCTTTCGAACAGAAGCTCAGAAGAATAACTCCAAAATTACTACCTGTTTTTGAGAAGGAAATTAAAAAATTATTTAATGCCAAAATTATTGTGACTTTAAGATTTTCAAGATGGGTTGGTAATTTACTTCCTGTTAGAAAGAAAAATGGAGAAATAAGGCTTTGCATAGATTTTAGGAATTTGAATAAGGTCTCTATGAAAGATAATTATCCTTTGTCAAAGATGGACCATATTTTGCAGAAAGTGGTCGTAGCTGAAATAATTTCTATAACGGATGGCGTTTTTGGATACAATTAGATTAAGGTGTTACCCGAAGATCAAGAGAAAACTGCTTTCACTATGCCATGAGAACCTTTATGTATGAAAAAATGCCTTTTGGTCTTATGAATGCAGGGGCTACCTTTCAGTGTGCCATGGATATTGCTTTTGCAGGAGAAATAGACAAATTTGTAGTAATTTATATGGATGATATCACAATTTATTCAAGGTTTGATAGATAGCATAATATTCATCATTTGGAAAAAAAATTCATAAAATGCAGGAAATTTGGTATATCAATGAATCCAAAGAAGTCAAATTTCACATTGGAAGAAGGAAAGTTGTTGGGCCACATAATTTCAAAGGATGGAAGAAAGATTGATCCAGAAAGAGTCAGTTTTATTTTGAAGGTGGGAGAACTAAGAAGCAAAAAAGGAAATACAATCATTCTTGGGATAGGTAAATTTTTTAAGAAGGTTCAATCCCAGTTTTGCTGAAATATTAATAAATATCACAAATATGTTGAAAAACGGTCACGAGATAAAATGGACAGCGGAGGCTAAGAAATATTTCAAAGAAATAAAACAGGCTATTTTGAAGGCTCCTGTGTTAGTGAGTCCATATTTCACTAAATATTTTCTAGTATTTTCTTATGCTTCAGAACATACTATTGCTGCAGTTTTGTTATAGAAAAATAATGAAAACATGGAGCAACCCATAGCCTTTTTCAGTAAGATGTTGAGATATGGGGAGTTAAAATATGATATTATGGAAAAGCAAGCATATGCTTTGGTTAAAGCCATGGGGGCTTCACTTGTTGACCAATATCCTATCACGTTAGTTCATATTGTGGGTTTTTAAATTATCAAAAATCGAACCAATATATTGCAGGTATTGGGGTGATGAGGGGTTTAAGGTGGGGGTGGGTAGGGTGGTTTATAAGTATTGAGGTATAAAAAGGGGTGGAGAGGAGGTTTTAAGTATTGGGAGGGGGTTTCAACAAAAAGATTTTGGGTCAATATCTCTTGAAATTAAGGGTATTCTTTAATATCCCACCATCACACGTGCTATGTGAGAGTTTCAATAAGGGAAGTCCCTGTGGTTAAAGCATTGAAATATTTCAAGGTGTATATTCTGCATTCACATATAATTGCTCATGTTCCAACCGCTGCAGTAGAAGGGATTCTCACACAACCTGACCCAGAAGGAAGAAGGGAAAAATGGATAGCGACATTATTGGAGTATGACATAGAGATTAGACCTACCAGTTTGATTAAAGGGCAAGGATTGACAAAGATGTTGACAGATTCAAACTATGAATCTTTGTAGCTCAATTTCTTATCTAGTCAATTTCATTAGTTGGATACAAGGGTGGAAATAATGATTGAATTTGCTACATCTCCATGGTATTCTGATATTGTTCATGTTCTTCAAAATTTACAAGCTCCTGGAGGATTAAGTAAAACTAGAGCAAGATCAGTAAAGTTGAAAGATGCTAAGTTTTGTATTATAAATCATTATCTTTATTGGAAGGATCCCTGAGGTGTGTTACCTAATTTCCTTTTGGATAATGAAGCCCAGTACATAGTAAAATAATTTCATAAAGGAGATTGTGGAGGACATCATTCTTGGAAGGTGATGGCAAACAAAATTTTCAGAGCAGGTTTCTATTGGCCGATGTTGTTTTCAGATGTGTATAAGGAAACTAGTATATGTCATCAATGTAAAAAAATTTACGGCAAAAGAAAGGTAATACCATAATTCCCCTTCCTCTTAATCCAATAACACTAGAAGCTCCTTTTCAGCAATGGGGTTTGTATTTCATTGGAGAGATAAACCCAAATTCTTCAAGACAACATAAATTGATTTTAACAGCCATAGATTATTTTACAAAATGGATCGAAGCAATTCCTACTAGGAGAGCAACTGAGTCAGTAATTATGTATTTTCTTGAAGAAAACGTATTGGCAAGGTTTGGGTGCCCCAGAAGGATAGTGAATGATAATGCAATAGCTTTTAAATCCAAAAAGATGATAAATTTTTGTCATAATTATCATATCAGTTTAAATCATTCAACTGCTTATTATCCACAGGGAAATGTATTGGCCGAGTCCTCCAATAAAATATTGGTGAGGATTATCAAGAAGTTGTTAGAAGACAACAAGAGATCTTGGCACAGCAAACTTAAGTATTCTTTATGGGATGACAGGATTAGTACTAAAAGAGTGATTGGAATGTCTCCATTTCAGTAGGTATATGGGACCAAAATTATTTTTCCAGCATCCTTGGGTGTTCCAATTATGAGATATTTTCAAGAGCAACAGGAAGAGCCAAACCACATGTAGAGAAGGATAAACCAAATCATTGAATTAGAAAAACAAAGGAATAAAGCCTATGATAAAGTGAAAACACACCAAGAAAAAATGGAAAATATTTTTGATAGAAGGGTGAAAGAAGAATAGTTCCAAATTGATGACCTAGTGTTGAAATGGGATGCTCCTAAAGAAGATAAACATCGAAAATTTGATCACATGTTAGTAGGTCCTTATGCTATTGTAGGTCAAAGAGGGGGGAATGCATTTCTTTTGTAATATCTGAATGGGGTTTCTTTGGAGAGTAACCCTATCAATGGAATATTTTTGAAGCCTAGAGTGAAGGCCCTAAGATTTAGGAGGTAAGCCATTTTTTCATTATTTTAAGAAGAAAAATATCATATAAAAGTAAAAATTTTGGAAGTTTGGATACAAAGATTAAAGACAGGCACCTGGTCTAGAATTTCTTTGATACCTCACAAGAAGGATATCATCCAGAGTTGGAGGCAGTTGTTAACACCTCTATGTTGATCAGTTGAGAAAGAGGTATGATTGAGGAAAATAAAAGGATACATAAAGTTTGAAAATTTTAATAGTTTTGATTCTATTATTAAATTGCGCATAATGGTTAATTTGGCTTGCAATCTGAAGGTGTAAAGCGATTGGGGTGAAATCCATGGTTTAAAATGGATCCACTAGGTAAAGATTCACAGGAGATAAGTTATGTGGAGAATCAGATACGATTAATGAAGCTTAAAGATCATCGGTTATGGAATAAAGCAACCAAAATCCATGGTTGAGAAATACTCGGCTGAATAAAGATGCACACTCAAAAAAAATAAAAAGGCCACCGGAATGTGTACAGCCAATCTCAATCCAACGGTTTAAGCAAAAAGTGGAAACTCATCGATGTTCATTATTGGTTCCGAAGGATAAAGTTGCAAGATGGTTAAAAAGGAAAGGTGGTAGTGGAATGTAAACCATCTTCCATCTGGAAACTTGAAGTGAATTCCACAGAGAAAAGCAGTTTGGAAAAAACCGCTTGATGAGAGCTCCGAAAAGGGACCATAGTATAAAGGTAAAGTTGACTTGGTTTAAAAAAATCATTTCATTTGTGTGTTATGGGTGAAAGGAAGGAGATAGTCTGCCATCTTTTCAAGTCAACTTTTACATGTTTACAATCACAGGTAAGCCTTAAAACACTTAAACTTGGTTCAAGGAGTTGCTTCCATTGTTTGTTATGGAAAATGAACAGGGTTTAGGAGTTTTATGTAGGGTTTTGGATGAAAGGGAGGAATTTATTGTTGATAGGGAAATAAACGTATGTGACCCTATTTTATCAGTTGGAAATGTATCAATCTCGAAGTAGCGGTTGTGGTAGTGTAATTTGTAGGGAAATGACATTCTGAATATTTGTAGTTCTTTTTCATACTATTTTGCTATTGAGAAAGTCTTACCATTTCCTGAATTGGTTGAATGCTAGGCCAACAGTTATTTCCCTTCTAAAAGAGTTGTCATGAGTCATACCACATCCAAAATATTTTGTAAAGTCGATGTGAAAGCTATTTACAGAATACTAAACTTACTTGAGAATTTCCCTGACAATTGTGAGTCTTTGAATGAGTCTGTCATAGTCGAAATGTACAAAAGTTGTAAAACCAAAGTTAGATGCCAATTTCTGTCCAGTATTCTTAAAGAGGGTCAGTCATTCGATGGAATTTTTCTGCCGTATAATGTTAACATTTTCAAAAAAGAGGTATAAATGGTTATGTCTTTACTCGGCCAAATTCTAGGTTTAGATGATGATATTCATATCAACAAAGTAATTTTAGGTTTCTTATTGAGAATAAGTTCAATTGATCCTGAGTCCCATTTAATCCATTGTTTCAATATAGATGAGTATTTGGTTGAAACTATCCATGTCCAGTTAGTCGAATTTCCCAAAGTCTGGTTTTTAAGTATCAGTCATACTTATTGAATATGTTGTTGTGTTCAAATGTGTCAGAATTGCATTTCTTGCCCACCATTTTCTCTCTAGATCTTCCAAAACAAACCAATATGTTTGAGTTTATAAAAACAATTATGGCTGAGATGTATAAGTTGCTATTTAATGATGGGTTACCTTGAAGTTTTTTGTGGTTAATGATAAAAAGGTATCTGAGATGGAAGTGAAGTTAGATAAAATTAGTGTTCCCGATAAGATACAGCTCCATAAGCAGATTGGAGATGTTATCTATTCCGATTTATTACATGCCATTATGAAATTTAACAAATTGCAAGTCCTTTTAGATAAAATGGAATTCCAATTGAAGCATGAGAAAGTAGACAATAAAGCAAATATGATCAAGATTAAGAATTTATAGGGGGATGTTATAATCTTAGGAAGAGAACCAGGAAATGTACAGACAACCAAAAAGATTTTAGAAGAAAAAGACAATACAATCTAGGTATTGAAAAAGAAGCTTAAAATCCCAAATACTGAACATACTCAATCCCCAGAATTATTTAGATTGTAGGAAGAAAAAGATAAAGTTTATCAAGAGATGATGGATTACAAAGGCAAAGCATTGAAACTACAAGAGGAGAAAAATAGATGGGAAGTGGAAAGAGCTGAATCGATGACCTAGATTTCAAAGTTAAAAAAGGATCAGAATGATGAGAAAACAACTATGGAGGAGCTGATTAGTCAAACTCCTGTTGACACATATTTATCTCTTATGAACATTGAAAAGCCATTAAGTGAATTCTCTGTAGATGATCTTTTAGTTCCAATGTCACAGATAAGTTTGAAGGATGTGGAAATCAAGGATTAAAGGAATAAAATGAGAAGATTAAATTAGAATTGGCTAGAACCATTGAAGAGAAGAATAAAACATTAAATGATAAAAGCTAGTTATAGAAAAAGTTTAATGAGTTGAAGGAAAGAAATATAGGAAAAGCTCCTCTAAAAGGAGCTAGGCATTTAATTTGGGATACATTATGAATGGAAATTACCAAATTTGGACACTATTTAAATTTTAATGATGATCGGAGTGCATTAGTCAATCTAGCTACTCAAAGGTAAACTTGGCAAACGAGACCATGGAAAAGAAACCTCTAAATACAGCTCAGAATGCTTTAAATTTTTTGAATTCTCTAACTTATCAAAAGTTGCAGGACATCAAAATTAAGAACAAAGTAGTTATTGTACTACGGGCAAAGAAATTTATTAACAAACATCATCTCATGAAGGTGGTACAAGATAAAGAAAATGCAATGTTTTCACAGATAAAAGATTTAAAGCTTGATTTTACGGAGTTATTTGAAGATGGAATCCCTTCTCTCTAGGATGAAGAAGGAATATTATTTTGTCAAGAACATTATCATAGTATTGTGGTACAAAATCACATGGACCATTCCAAATTTGAAGATGTGGTTAAAGGAATGACTAGAAAAATCATTGTAGAAAAATTGACATAGGATTTCGAAGTATTGCAAAAAAATTTAATAGTGAAAAGATTTGGGAAGTCCAAGTATATACTTCATCCTTGAAAACAAGTGTTGCGCATCATGGAGCTACTTATTCGAGATACCATAGAGTCACTAACTTGATTATAATCAAATGATCTGTTGTTAGAATCGAAGCATGTAGTTTTATTCCTAGTTGTTAGAGATATAGTTACAAAAAACTTTGATTAACTGATTATTCAGTTATCGATCTTCTTGGGAAGAAGTCATCTTTTTATATATTTGAATTTATCTGATGTATTGGAGGTTGGAACCCATATGTTTAGACTAATATTTTGAGAACTTATCATTTTTGAGTAAATAACAGAGCCTAATGTTGGTTAATATCTAAAGATTTCGGTGTCATTTAATGTTATAGTCTCTGCCTTCTTTCATGTGATTGTCTTCTAAGTGCTTACCTTCCATTATGTTTTCTTTTGTAACTAAAAATAGTGTTTAATAGTTCAGAATTCATATGTATTATGCTCTGGATATTGTTTCAGATATTCCATAAATATTTCTTCTAAAGTTGATATAAAATTCATCTTCTGATGCTTTATATTGATGGATTGTTCATGTTTCTTTCTTATTCATCCAAAAATCAATGAATGACCATGACTAAGTGATTATCTTACCTTTGTTGGGATTCTGTGTATGAAGCTTTGTTCATCTTTATCTATTTGACTCCATTGCCCAATGGTATATGTGTTGTTTCAACAATATACTTGATTTAAATATTGATTTCATATATCTGGCCTTGTTAAATTTATATGTGAGAGATCCCTCTCTAGAAAGAAAAGCCAGTTTCTTTCTAAAGTGGTTTTTGTTGTTACATTGAGATTACCTTCGACAACCTTGGGTATATTTTGAGTGCTAACAAGGATGATGAGGCTACTTGGGATGATGAGAAAGGATGACCTTGCCTTGTATCATGATGTCATTTCGAGTCCCTAGAACACCGGGGATGGTGTTGTTCTAAGTGGGAAGGGATGTAATATCCATAATTTTGGACCTAATACTTATAGGCATGTGCCTATTGATTATGATGTTGACATGATGTTTCATTTTGATATATTTGGTCGAAGACCCCACTACATATGAACATGATGATTTTTTTCATATATTGGGTGTAATCCAATTGTTGATGATACATATATATATATGCTTGTTGCGTTGGTCTTGGCCCTTGAAGCACATGATTGATGAGATGTTTTGTCAAAATCGCAAATTTTAACAAAAAATTATAATTTTCAGAGAACATAAAATGCTGAAAACAGTGCTTTAACTAAGAACAGTTAGATGATAAGTATTACATAATCTTAGTTATGTTAACTCAACAGTTTTCCTTTTTCTAACACGAATAAGTTTTACTTGCACATTGTTTTGATTTCAGTCTACTAATGAGTTTTTTTTTATTTTTTTATTTATGACAAGTAGGTGGAACCTAACTTTGAATCCTGGACTTACTTAGTATTTATGCTAACGCAGGAAGATTATTTGTTCTCACAGCTTTTATAGGTATGACTAAGCGAATAACGCTTTAATTTTCATAAAGTATCAAGCAGTATTTCTTTTTGCAATTAAAAAGATTAATAAAAAGAGCTGTTGTAATCCAAACAACCTCCGTGAGGTAAAAACAGTTTGTTTTCTTCAATTGTTCTTGTAAGAGAAGTTCAGATGATTGAGTTTATTTCCTTATTGTATGTAGCGACAATAAAATACTTTCTTTGGTTATAAACATGTAATATTATCTGCTTGGTAACTTTTTATTTTAATATGCATATCTTATTATTTCTATAATACATTTCTTGCATTAAGTTACTGTCTATAAACAGTTTCCAAGGTTGATGATTTTTTTATATAAAGTCAACCTTCTATCTATGCTATCCCCGGTTTTTTGGTATAAGCTTAAATTCATTCTAACAAATGTAGTTATGGTCGAGTTGAGAAACAACCAAATTCTATTCAGATCTCATCAATTTGAACTATGTAAAAGAATTCATAAAAGTGTTCTTATGTTACACCTTGCCAAGTCGCATGGTTCTGTTGTTTTTCTTAGCGAAGAAGACAGGTGCCCCCCAAGGAAACACACTTGGTAGAACATCCTTTTTATCAATTAGTTCTTTTAATTGAGACTTTAATTCACTAAGTTCCAGTATGTTCATTCGGTAAGGAGCCTTTGAGATAGGTATTGCACCAGGTACCAGCTCAATGGTGAAATCCAATTCCCTTTTCAGAGGTAGTCCCAGAATTTCTTCAAGGAATACATCAACATATTCTCTTAAGACTGGTATGTATTCCACTTTTAACTTATCTATATTAATTAGACTCTCTTCATCGGTGATTGTTTACTGCATAAGCTTTACATCCCTTCCTAACATCTCTCTTAAGCTGTAAAGCAGAAATCTGCCTTTTAGTGGTTTTTCTAGGGATTCCTTTTACACTTACTAGTTTTCCGTGACTGTTTAAACATGTGAAGGTTTTATCATAACAATTTATAATTACTCTGCGTTGTTCTAACCAGTCCATACTAATTAGCAAATCATAGGAACCAAGAGGTAATACATTAAGCTTCACAATAGTTTCAAAATAATCCATAACTACTGCACATTCTTTTACAAAACAAGTTGCCTTTCTTTTAGCACCAGTGGCTAACTCAAGCAACCAAGAATTCTTAAATTTCTCAATAGATAACATACATTTTTATACCATTTTAGGTGCAATATAACTAATACTAGCTCCTAGATCAATCAAAATAGTTACAGGGGTCTAATTTATCAAACCTTCTACTTCCACCATGGAAGCCTGATATTCTGCATGCCAATTCTCCAAGGCTGCGTTGATTCTGGGCATGGTCCTTGCTAATTCCCCATGGTCATCTCTTCCTATATGGTATGAATATAACTAATATTCTTTTTCCTGTAAGGATAGACTAAAGCATAGTGTGGGCCATTACACTCCCAACATTTTATAGGTTCTTTGCGCTCAAAGTTCTTAGTAAAATTTCCATGATTATTACCAAATTCCTTACCCTTGGAATTATTTTGATTGCTGGGTGAATTATTCTTATTTCCTTGGAATTTCTTATTATTAGGATAATTTCTGGCCTTATTGTTCTTAGAATTTCTGTTGGGAACAAAATCCTTCTTCTTTTGTTCATACTGGTTATTATTTTTCTTAGCTTTCTAGTTGGACAAGCTCTCCTTCTTCCAAGTCTGTTCAAAACATAAGTTAGCTTTCCTCATAGCTTCTTCCAAAGTCTTCGGATTGTCATATTCAATCCTGTCCTTAATATGATAAGGTAGATAGCTGAGAAATTATTGTACCTTGGGTTTCTCATCTACAAGGTATGGCACATACCTAACTAGACTTAAGAAATTGCTATTCAGATCTCTCATTGTCATGGATCCTAATCTTATCTCATAAAAATCTTTTTTTCTCTCCTCATAATATTGCTCAGACAAAAATTTCTTTTTAAAATACCTCTTAAAGGTACTCCAACTTATAATCTTCTCTTTTATTCCCTTAACTCTTTTCAAATCCTGCCACCAAATGTCAGCTTTTGTTGAGAGGTTGTAGATAGCCATTCTAGCCTTTAGCTGGTTAGAAAAGTTATATATTTGGAAGTACTTCTTCATCCCAAATAAACAAGATTCCACTTCCTCCCCTTTCTCAGTATCTCCATTGAAATTTGGCCGCTTTAACTTTTTGAATTCCCCAGAAATTTTCTCATAGGGTTTGTCTTTACTCTTTTTAGTGTACTGATTATCATCACTAATGTCACTAGTAGAATGGTAATTTCGTTGTTCACCAAACACCTTAGAAGATGAATTGCTTTCATATTTAGTATGTTTCATATTCTTAGATTTACATTGATGACAGGTATCTTTTAATTCGGTTCTTCTACCCCTACCCTCAGTTTCAAAATTTTCAGTTAGGATCTGGTTCAACTCCTCTTGAGCCCTCAAAATCCTTTCATTTTCTCGCTTTACAGACTCAATTTCAAATTTTAGTTCTTTTACAGTTTTTAACAATTCTAAGGAATTGGTAGTTAAATCCTTTGGTATAGGATCTCTTGGAAAATTTCCTGGTTCACTAACTAGAGATTCCTCCTCTGCATATTCTTCCATCCTTTCCATACTTGTTTGTTAATCTTCAGAAAATAACTTCTCTGATTGAATAACATAAAAAAAAATACATCAGCATAGTAATTGAATTTATTGTTTTATAAAGACTACTTGGGCTTCATCAAGGCCTAGTGTTTGAACCTTGTGTTCTGATAGCGCATGTCAAAAGCCCAAATTTTCACAAAAATTTAAAATTTTGAGATAACATAAAATGTTGAAAACTACGGTTTAACTAACAGCTAAAGTTTAGCAATATAAGAACAGTTAGATGATTAGTATTACATAATCTTAGTTATGTTAACTCAACAGTTTTCCTTTTTGTAACATGAATAAGTTTTATTTGCACATTGTTTTGATTTCAGTCTGCTCATGAGTTTTTTTTTCTTTATGACAACTAGGTGGAACCTAACTTTGAATCCTGGACTTACTTAGCATTTATGCCAATGAAGGAAGATTACTTGTTCTCATAGGTTTAACAGGTATGACCGAGTGAATAATGCTTTAATTTTCATAAACTATCCCGCAATATTTCTATTTGCAATTAAAAATATTAGTAAAAACAATTGTTGTAATCCAAACAACTTATGTGACATAAAAACAGTTTGTTTTCTTCAGTTGTTCTTGTAAGCGAAGTTTAGATGATTGAGTTTCTTTCCTTATTGTACGTAGCAACAATAAAATACTTTCTTTGGTTCTAAACTTGTAATCTTAGTTGCTTGATAACTTTTATTTTAATATGCATATCTTATTATTTCTATAATACATTTCTTGCATTAATTTACTGTCTATAAACAACTTCCAAGGTTGATGTTTTTTTTTTATATAAAGTCAACCTTCTATCTATGCTATACCCAATATTTTGGTATAAGCTTAAAGTCATTGTAACAAATGTAGTTATGGTCGAGTTGAGAAACAACCAAATTATATTAAGATCTCATCGATCTAAACTATGTAAAAGAATTCATGAAAGTGTTCTTATGTTACACTTTGCCAACTTCATAGTTTTCTACCACTTGATTTAATAGCTTCTATACAAGTTATGAACATGCATAAACTATGTTGTTTATTTATCCTCCAAGTTTTTAACAACAATGAACTTGCAAAGTGTTCATGAATCAACTCAATACAATGCTATGCAATGTTCTCAACTTGAATGTTGTTGAAAGGGTGTGACAATGGAAACACCACAATGTAATAGAAACTATAATTATTAGATAGCTTTTTACTCATATGATAAACGATCCCATACTTGGCTAGAATTATCATCCGTAAAACCTAGTTAATAATATACTCACATCGTAATAATGTCATTGCTACATACTTCGTTAAGTTATAACCACTCTAAAAAGGGTTAATACATAGATATATTAAACATATCCCAACGATATTTACTAGCACAAACCTTTAGCTTTGTTTACCAAATTTCTAGCAAGTATTTTCGGGTTATGAGACTATAAGATTATAAACCTTGTGTTAGGTCAACATTAATTTAACATTGCTTCTCCATGCCAATGATAAGCTATCCACTATACACTTAAGAAAATATGAGGGTGCTGTTATTCCTTCATGGCTCCATCATCTTTACTTCCAACTGAGGTAAATTTTTAAATTAAAAGCTAGAAAAGGTTTAATGTTTCCATTCTGCATAAATATTTATTTTGTTTTAATTAAACTCTAGTTTGTAATTGGCAGGGTTAGTTCGCCTACACATTTGATAGTAAAACTTCTCAAATGGCCCCACGTTCAGTCTATGGTAAGCTCTGGTTTTGAAATATGGTTCTCCCTGCTTGTTCAGACCTTTGCAGTTGGAAGAAGTTACGGCCATGTCGTTCCTAGTCTTGGGTTGTTGTCCTTCATTTAATAGTTTTCATTTTTTTGATTTTAACCCTTTCTTCCAGCAGGGTGACTCTGGCTCAACACCGTAACTTGTAAATCTCTCCTGTTATGTTCAGATAGAATTTACAGTGTTGTAATATTAAGTTGTTAATACTTCTTTAAAAACACTCCATGTCATGATATGGGTGCTCAACTCTTAGCTGATTTTTGTACTCTATTTATGTTTTTAAGTTCATCCTTCGGGCTCGTTGAAGTAATGAAAATGACTTTTAAGACATTCTGCCTTTAAGCTAGACTCACTTCATCCATGTAATATTTGGTATCTCTGTGTAAATAAAATAAATTTCTCTTTCATGCTTTTTATGATATAAGTTAATTAGTTAAACCCTACATAGGTGAAGCAGGTCATTCCATTCATACTGGGGTTAAAGAACATTGTGTAGATATTCACCTCAATAGAACCCACAAGTCATCCTTAGCTGAACACTCGCATAACACAAAACACCCAATTAAGGTCGAGGATATGCAGGTGTTAGCGCAAGTCGACAACTGGTCGCGGCGAAGGATTAGAGAGGCAATTGAGATTGTTAAAAACCCAAACTGCCTAAATAGAGATGATGGCCTATCCATTAGCCGATCCTCGTTGCCTAACCTAACTAGGAAAATTAAAAATTAAAATTAAAATTTATAAAAATTTAAAACTAAAACTAAAATTAAAATTAAAATTAACAACACCTAAGTAAGTTAATTTATCTAATTTAACCCTAAGTAGGTTGTAATGTCCCCGATTTTGATCCCGTTTGCATGATGTATATATTGTAATTAATCATGGTGAGGAGCTCAAGGCAAAAACCCCACCATCGATTTGGTTGTGTATGTTCGGCAATGGGGATAATTGCCGATGGTATGTCGTGCTATCCGTCACATTTTAATTTGGCATCATGTAAACCCACACATCAATTAAAATAAACCACAACCAGCTACGGCAGTGCAACGTTGAATGAAAAGGGCATGGTTCCAAAGGATAAGGGGTGGGGAATGTCAAACCTTGGTTAGGGGGGAAAAACCCATGTTTTGTCACCTTGTTGATTTTCCATCTTCCCTTGTTAACCTCTTTAATGCTTCAGCTGGTGGTTGGGGGAGTTATTGCTAAAGTGGTGGTGGTTGTGGCAGGCTGTCAGCCTTACCCACCTGCCCACTCCACCCACGTTTGCCATTCTTCTCCCTCACGCGCTCTTCCATGGCCAGTTCACTCTCCCCATGATTTTGTTTCTGGATCCTCCTCACGCACAGGTTTTGGGGACGTTTTTTGGTCTCACGCAGATTTTTCTTCCTCTCCCCCATGAGTTGCTGAGCACCCATGAACTGCAAATTCACATCCTCCCTATTGTGTGTGCATCCACGGACAAAAACGGAGCCATTTTTCCTCACGCAGGGCCTCCATTGTCTATTCCTTTCCTTGCTGGTTCGGATTGTTTAACCACGCACAGGTATTCTTCTGTTTGGGGCGCACATGGAGAACTGAGAGCCATGCTCTTGCATCCACGACTGACTGTGAAGGGCCATTCACGTTTTTGGCTGTCTCACAGGCTAGTTGGGTCGTTTTCCCCTGCTGTAAGTTGTGATCACTGATAGATTCGGGGATGTAGTTTTCCCCATGCTGTGAATGTAATTACTATTACGTTTGGGGTTGTTGTGAATTCAAGTGAGAGTCATTTTGGCCACGATAGGGCCAAGAATGACTCAGAATTCGTTTTCCCTGTTTAAGCTGTGACAGCTAAGTAATTGCCTGAGTGCAATGGTTAGTCTGCGGACTGTGCTGGCTTGGCTTGTCTGTTGAAAGCCTGTGAAACCCAGCTGTGTTAGTTGTTGTTTATGCCTCTTGGCTATGTATAAGCCTGCAATTGACCCTTATTCCGGAGGAATCATGCCCAGCTCGGGGGTGGCAGCGTTGCTGAGAGATTGATGAGCACGCTGGCCTATGGTCGGGTGGAAAGTTGCAGCGACGTAGCTGGTTGTGGGTGGATTCTTCATCAAAAGATAAGTACCATTGGTTACTGCATCTCTGTAATTTATATTGATGTTAAATGCTGGTTTATGAATATGTGTGCTTCCGCTGTATGATCGAAGATAAATGCATCTGTGTATGCTTAATTACAGCATTGATTTCACTTGTTTATGTTCATGGGGATGTTTTCCCCGTTGTGTTGATGTTCGTCGCGTCCTCTTCGCCGGTCGGAGGCATGGGGACGTGATAGAGTGGTATCAGAGCTCTGAGTTGTAGCAATGGGCCTCTATGGGTCAAGAATATGCAGTGACAGAAGGTAGAATTACCTTCTCTGTTCAGCAAAGCAGCAAAAATTTTGAGAAAATTTGGCTAAGTGTGAGCAATCGGACCACTGGAGGAAGTGGAATTCTTCCGTTGCGGAGGGACTGGAAAAGTTGACGTCCGCCGTTGCAGACGAATGGGTAAAGTATCCTGTCCGACTATTGTGGAAAGGTTCACGGAGTTAACCTCCATCGTTGCGGGTGAGACAATGATCTTTCCATCCACCGTTGCGGCCGACGAAGCGATCCCGCATCCGACTCGAGATCCGTCCAATCGCCGACACCGTAGAAAGATTTCAAAATCCAGCTAAGTATGGAATGGTCGGGCCATTGGAGGAAGTAAAATTCCACCGTTGCGGAAGGATTGGTAAAGTCTTCCGTCTGCCGTTGTGGATGGCGAATCGATCCTGCGTCCAATCCAAGAGTCATCCGATTGCCGACGAAGAAGAAATTTTGGAAAATCAAAAATTTGGCTAAGTGTTGGAGGAATCAGAAGGGAGAGTTGTCCGATGTCCAACGTTATGAGAGTTGTCCGACGTCCGACGTTACGAGAGTTGTCCGAAGTCCGACGTAAGTACCAAATCGGAAGAGATGGCGAAGTGGGCGTTCGCCGTTGCGGACGAATTGGTGAAGCTCCTCGTCCGCCGTTGCGGAAGAGTTCTCAAAGTGGAAGAATCCCGGAAGTGCCACCGTTGCGGACGGTGGAGTGATGTTGCATCCGATTCAAAAGTCGTCCGATCACCGACGCCGCCGAAAGGTTGGAAATTTGTTTAAGTATTGGGGCAGTCAAAAGAGTTGGTGAAGTTGACGTCCGCTGTTGTGGGTGAAGAAGCAATGAGGATTCCGATGGGAAAGTATTTCGATGTCCGATTTGAGAGTCAGCCGATGCCTGACGTGAAAATCGTTCTCCGTGAGCGCCGATCGGGAGAAGTAAAGGTCTGGCAAGCCGCCATTGGGGAAGGTTGGAACTTTCGAGAGAGCCAATTCAACGGACGAGATGATGGTTCCAACAGCCGATCAGAGAGTCATTCGACACCCGATTTGCACAGGGAAGCCACAAGAGGGCAAGCCCCCTTGACCCCCGTCATCCCTTGAGACAGTCATTCTTGTGAGAAGGAAAATCCTGTGTTTTGGGCTAGAGTTTGAATCAGAGGAATTTTCACAAAGGACAAGAAGGATGCCAAAATGGCTCTAAGATCATTAGAAGAATGTGAAAATTCTACTTTGCAGTGATGTAATGAAAATGCAAAGATTGGTGAAAATCTTCTTTCTTGGAAGGGGTGTGGTTTTCACATCTGAGGTCGAAATGACGCGTGTGAATAGGCATTGGAAAGCTTATCCAGCAAGGAGCACGAATAAGTGACCGGAATCTGAGCATGAAGCAGAAAAGTACTAATGATGGCCGTTGTGATCAAATGGGCAAATCTGGACAATTGCATGCCTAGGGGCAGCAAGGACTATGAAGTCAACCAGCTGCCATGTGGAAAAGGAATTCCATGAGAAGATGAGGGACTTGAAAGGAAAGTTTTCATTAAACCCTATCTTGCTGACTTTAACTACATTTCCTAAGTTTATGCTTGAAATGCATGGGGATATGTATTGCATGCATAGGATATTGCATGATTGGTAAGAATATTGAGAATTGTATGTTCTGTATGAACCACTAATGATAATCATTGTTTTGATATTGGCATTAGTGGAAAAACCAACGATGACATGGACCCAGATGAATATGTTGCTGATGCTGAGGAATGTGACCAGCAACCCTATGGAGAAGGGATAAGGAAACAAGTCCATAGCAAATGTTGGTGAGCAAATTCTGCAATCTCCTGCAAAGGACCACCACATTGGTCATGGAAAGGGTGTAAGTAAGACCCATGCAGGTAAGAGTTGCTATGACAAACTCCATGGAATGGTAAAGGTAAGAGACCTCATACCATGTGAATGTTGGAATGAAGAAAGGTGTCCTTCCTATACATGTTAATGATATTGATTATAGTAATGCATCCTATATGAGGTATTCATGGTTAGGCCATGGTATGGTTGAATGCATAGTATTCCTGAATCAATGCAAGGTAGCGTTGAATGGACATGCATTAGAAAGATTTTATGAATCTTGTTGTTATGCATTGGATGTATGCCTATGAAGGGTGTGAATGACTGATTGCATAAGTGTAGGTGCAATGTTGTGATGTATGGCATGAATGCATTGAGATGAATGCATGTGATAGTATGAATAACTAACAGCTGAAATGGTGAATTAATGATAATTCTGGAATTGTTTCGAAGGTTGCTATGAATGCAGGATAGTCATGATCAATTGGCTGCCAGAAATGATCTATTAAAGAGCAAGGTGGTATGAATGATATGCTTGTGAAGTAAGGAGTATCTAACCACTCCATTTAATTGCATGAATGCTGTGACTATACCTTGCAATGTTAGTATGATGATGATTGCATGAAGTAAATGAGCTTTGAGAACACTGATGTGACTAACCTTTGAAGTATTTGAATTTTATAAATTCTGAAGATGCTTCAGTGACGGTTGTAGCAATGAGATAGCATATGCATCCATACTTACCAAGTGTTTGGTTGATGGAAGCTCATGTTTCAGGTAGATTCTTTCGAGAATGGCATTGAAAGGTAAGACCCTGACCAATGCTGGAATCTACCATGTGAAAGAGCTTGTTAAATTTGAATTGTGAATTTCAAATATTGCTGACAACTATTAGTCACTACTGGCTTGCATAAGCTTGTGTTTGGATGTTGAAGCTTATGTTTCAGGTAGATTATTTTAAGAATGGCATTGAGAGGTAAGGTCCTAACCAATACCTGAATCTACCATATGATATGCATAATGGGTTGTTAGGATTCGAATTGTGAATTTTGGATTTGAGAAATTGCTGACAACCACTAGCCATTGTTGGCTTGCATAAGATTGTGTTTGGATGTTTGAAACTCATGTTTCAGGTAGATTATTTGAGCATGGCAGTGAGAGGTAAGACCCTGACCAATGCCAAAATCTACCATTTATGAGAAGAAGTCTCATGGTTGTGAAAATTAGTTGGTATGGGTTGTTAAATTCGAATTGTGGATTTCGGATTTAAGAGGTACTAACGGCTACTAATCATTGTTGGCTTGTGTGAGATTGTGTCAGGACGGACACATGGTAAGTGGGTATTCATGTTATGATAGTAAGCATAAAAGTGTAACGGGCATAGTAGTGCTGGTTACAAGAAACCCACAATTGAGCAAGTCAATTTCTGTAGTAGAGTTGCAAATTCTTATTGAATTTGATTGCTAAATGTCATTGCTTGGTTATGGAACGATCAATTGGATTGTAGTATCAGGTAATGATTGCCTGTTTGGCTATTTGATGAATGTGTCAGGGGTACACACTGCAGGGAAGACCATGTGTGATGGCCTGCAGAAGCCAAACTTCATGGGAAGGTTTTCCCTTATCTTGGAAATGGGTTTCGGGTGAAACGCCATTAGACATTTGAGAAATGTCTCATCTGCACTACATGTTGGGTGATAACATGAGTGAGATGGTATGGATTATGTCAGTAATTCAGGTGTGGATATGAAACATAAACAAGAAGCAGGGATGGGGGCTTGTTTTGCTTAAACCTGGTGATTGGAAACCACACAGATAGAGCTAGAGAGTTGGCTTTCTTCTCCACAACCCCGGGATAGCACTAGAAGGGAATGTAGGGCCTAAGGGACTGTGTAGCAGAGAAGGGACTGATTCCTTGTGTTGGGTGTGTGTGTGGGTGTCTTAGAAGTCAGGCTAGTTCTGGTGTAGGTGTTCCTAGCTCTGTAGCGAGCTCACCATCTTAGCATTCATCTTTTCCCAACTCCTTGACGGTGCCTAACAGATATAAAGGCATACTGCGATGAAAAATGGATAAGTGTTATGTGACTTTTTCTATGATTATGCATGTTTAATTATTAAATTCCATATGCAGAACATGTTTTGATTTATTTCCATGATGACCGATTGCTTGAGTATGCATAAGGCCTATATGGCACGCACCGGAAGAGAGTGCACACTTTTTCGATGTTGAGTCATGAAAGGGTTTTCAATATTGATTACACTCTAGGGAGTGGACGCACTCCTAGTGTCTCAATAGTTGATAGTGAATGATATGAAATGTGATTACAGTTTTAGAACAATGATGCTGATGAGTTTGCTTGTATTGCTTGTGTTGCTTGTGTTGACAGGCTAAAGGTAAAGGTAAATGGTTGATATAAGTGTATTGTTGATATAAGTGTATGTTGGTATAAGTGCATGTTGATATAAGTGTATGTGTCATTGTTGACATAAGTGTATGATGGGCTGTGATATGCCTAAGGATCCATAGTAGACCCTAGACCTGGAAATGGTCATGATAAAGTCCCAAGCCTAGTTGACATGGTTATGTACTAGCTGGACAATAATTATTTGATGTTGAGGAACGACCGGCATGCTAACCTAACATCTGAGTCCATAGGCGATCCCAAGCCTTGCAAAGCGAAGCAAGATCCTGTGGACGAACGAGGAAACGCACAATACAGATAAGTATTGGATTATTTTGCTTATGAATATGCACGTATATATGATTTGGTTATGATGTGTTAAACTCTTGCTTTAGAGATAAAAATGATGAGAGTAAACTAAACATGTGAATCTATTCAATGTTTGGATATAGGTGTTGCTAGAAGTGAGGACTATGAGAGCATCCTAGGGGTGCATGGGGACATGTGACTGTCTCGGAGAGCTCAAAATGAGCGGCAATGAAAAAGGTGCTAGTAAGACGGGGGAAGTCCTAGTAGCCAAGACAAACCATGTGGAAAGACCCCATGGTTTAGAGGTCTGGAATAGACCAAAGACACTAAGTGTCATGTACAAGAGAGATTGGTCCAGCATTCACGGTAAAGTGAAAGAGGCTGAGAGCATGAAAAGCCACAGCGATGGTGTGGGTTCCAGGATGGAACAGAACAAAGAGGGGAA
>LPNX010629707.1:3275-87771 GCA_001517045.1 Pseudotsuga menziesii
AAAAACAAATTCCGGTGGACCGGGCCGCAACCGGTAAACCCGCGTTGTTACTTTGACCTACGGTGGCCGGACCGCAAACCGGACGGATTCCCCATACCAAACAGTCAGCGGGCTAGTTGGGAACGCTGATTGGGGAGAATCCTTTACTGTTGCCGCCTGCGTTTTTCCAGGCCTCAACACCCCCATGCTAAGGGCACGAGGTTTGTGATTATGGATCACGTATGTGTTGTATAGAGATATGGGATCATTGAAACACCAAGATAGATGTGATGAGGCAGGGTCAAAATAATTGAACCTGCCTCCTATCCTAGGGTTGATATGATCAATAATGCCCCCCATCCCAGAGGTGTCAATGGAATGTGGATGCTCTCTTAAGGAGGTAACAATAGGGAATCGATCAGCTACTGGAAGGGGGTGGTACCATGAGGCCAATGGCCATGGTGGCACACCAATTTGGTGAGATGATGACAAGGGGTTTTGCTTGCAGAGTGGATTCCCCCAATATCGCCAACGAGGATGATGATGTTGAGTAGGTAAGTTGTGGACCTTCCCCCATCTTGTGGGCATGTAATTTCCTCATCGATTTGGAAGGGTTGAATGGATAAGTTAGAGCGAGTCATGTTTTTAGACACAACCATAGTGGGATTGGTTGATGAGGAAGGCTCATCAAAAGATGAGATGAGACAAATGGTGTTCGTCCCATTGGAAGAAGTCACTGGAGGGTGAACTTCCTCAGTTATTGTGACTTAGGTATCTATGGTTTACAGATGAGTGCATAAGATAGGAAACTCTAGACAATTTATCAATAGTTGGAGTTTCACTTGTTGGGCCATATTGGTTACGTCGGGTTTGGAGGTTGACATAAGAGGAAACCATAAGAAGGCGTTGAACCCTAGAGTCAGGTGGTTGACTCAATGAAGATGATTAGGTTGCAAAAGGCACCATTAGCTATCTTGTTACAGCTTCTTGTGCGGGGAAAGAATTTCACAAAACCACATGTTGAGTTTGGTTGGTTTTAGGCATGGGTGGGATACCTTTCCTTGGTGGGGTTTTCGTTGCTTCGTGTTGATTTTCCTCATTCCACAGTTGGCATGCCTTAGCCATGTGGGGACAACGATGGGTTTAATTCCCATACACACCGCAAAAGGAGCACATATAATTTATCAATAATTGAGCATTCTTGGCCTATTTAGGTGGCTTGTTGGGGTCTTGGTCTGTGGGATTCACACCAATGTTGTTAAGTGGGTTTGCAGGTTGGTTTCCACCTCTATGTTGTTGCTTATTTCCCTTTTTCTTTCCCCGATTCTTTTTCTAGGGCTGTGCTTGTTGGGTATTGTGTGTAGCTTGAGGGGGCATGTTTGGTTTGGTGTATACTTGCCCCTGCGGAAAAGGGGGAACAACAGGGTGTGGCTGAATTGGGGTGACTAGTGGTGGGCCACGAAAATGATAGTATGGGTTCATGGTCGAGGGGGCACAAAGGAAGTAGAAGAACAGCCACACATGGTGGCATTACATGAGGGTCCATGAACATGGGGGGTTGAGGCAAGATCTAAGTATGAGGTACTCATTCCTACTTGTGATGAGGCATGCAATAAATTTGGACTGTAGCTCGGAGTGGTAAGGCACACATAGGTTGGGATGCACTAAATTTTGAACAACTATGTATGTATAACCACTCACTAGGGGAGGGTAAGGCACGTATGGTTTGGGTCTGAAGGTGATATTGCTAATGACACTATCCACAACGTGGGATTCCCTTGACATATATTTCTGATTGGAGTCTTCATAAGGAGCACCAGGGATGATGGTATATGAATACCCAGATTGCGCATAGATTAGGTCGAACTGCTGAGCTTTTAGAATATACTCTTCCTTAGTTTGAGGTCGTTCAGTGGCCACGTCCTTGAAAATGGTGGGGAGTAGGGACTTAAGGAACCAGTCTAAGAAGATATAGTCCTCAAGTTTGATCTTACACAGACTTATGCATTTACGCCACTCATGGATATGGTCTATGATGTGCGTGACATAAGGAATTCTACTCCATCATCATATCGGGCGAGTAACTAAAAGAACTGTAGGAAGGTCGACGCCAATGACACAAAGTTAGGATTTGTTCCATGGGGTTAGTTGATATACCACATGGAAGTGACATTAGTGAGGGTCCATTGAAATACATGTAGTCTGATGGAATTGTCTACGATGCTATTAGAGGAGCACCATAGGTGAAATGACATGATATGATTTTGGGGGTCTTCCCCATCATTCCCTCCAAACTTTAGGATGTATGATGAGAGATCGATTGGCATAGGGGGTTAGTTGGAATCATGACGAATCAGATCGTTTGTCAGCCTTTCCAGATTAGGGAAGTTGAGGCTAGCCATAAATGATAGACTCGTATGTATGGGACTTCCAAGTGGAGGATTTGTTAGGGGAGGATTCCCCATAGGGGGGTTCCCGGTGGTTGGATTTCCTATATGGAGGTTACTCGAAGAAGGGTTTCCCATCGAAAAGTAACCCGTGTATGGGTTCCCCATTACGACATGCCTAGTGGGTTTCAAATGGGGGTATTCTCAAAAGGGAGGTTCCTGGAAGGTGGGTTGCCTATGGGAAGGTTCCCAAGGGATGGGTTCCTAATGAGAGGGTTCCCAATATATGGGTTTTCAATGGGAGGGTTCCCAGTAGGTGGGTTTTTAATGGGAGGGTTCACAGTAGGTGGGTTTCCAGCAAGAGGGATTTCGACTGGGGGATTCCCCTTACCATATCCTCCTTTAACAAAGCCTCTATAAAAGGCATCGGGGCTTCTGCCACTAGATGAAGGAATGTTAGTAGCCATAAGACTATGTGTGAGTGAGGGATCTGAGTGGTAATGATAAGTCTCAACTGTAATTCTTTCGGAAAGGGGTTTCAAAGAGAGTGAATAATGTCGACTAGCGGTATGATGAAAATGATCCAACGAACCAAACTATGGTGTTTGTCCCTGAAGTCTATGAGAGTACCTCGGAGGATCAATAATGGCAAAGTGACATAAATGCATAAGAGAGCTATGAAAGGCTAAAAAATACAACTACAACCATGTGTGAAGAAGGAGAGCTCTCAAAAAAAGCGACATTTAGGGCACCAACACACTCTAAAAATCTATTGCAAACTCGTGTCACAGCAGGCGAGTAGCAAAAAATGGCCAGAATGCCAACAAGAAGTCTGTTACTAGAAACAAAAAGACTCGCTAACCTATGAGGTATGAGAGCACACAAACACCTAAATAAAGAGCTAGAATCCCTATAAAACCATATCCTCTACAGGGTGATGAAATCCAAGTCATACAATACGACCTAGAAGACCAATAAGGTCTAAGGGATCTCCCCCTATCGAGAGGGATCCCGGGTAAAATAGCCCTAGAAGAATGGGAACTAGGCTACTCTGTTCATGACACATCTGAGTAGGTGAATCTACCACTTCAACCTTTGGCCTTTGCACTCTTGGTAAAGTAGCCTAGAAATGGATAAAGGACTACGGATAGGTGTCCTTTAGTAGAAATTGGAGTGTGACATTCCACCTAGACCTCCGAAACCGGTATTGTGACTTCAACCCTTCTAAGGGAGAGGCCTACCCAACAAACTGGTTGTAAATGTGTCAACAAATATTAGGGGATTTTGGTACCCTAAGAGTCAATAACTATGTCTCAGATGTAAGTAACAAAGGGGAATTGTTTGGATACCTGTCCCCAGTGTCCTAACTTAACTACAAGATTATTTTTTGTTCCTCAAATGAGGTTAACATGTGTTAAGTTATGGTCTATTTTAAGGCTTCGTTGACGACATGAACCAACGATATTTTAACTTAGGGAGTGTTTTGTGTGCACTGGTGGTGTGTACATCGTATAAATAAGAAAATAAATACTAAAAAAAATGAAACATTTCCAATACTAATTTTATACTTTTATTGAAAAGATCACTACAGTGTAAAAAGGCTACGACTAAGCATTCAATTTTCAAAGCATAGAAAGTTTATTAAGCAAAATTAAAAAGAAAATTGTTGCTAACACTTTTTTTTTCTTTTGTTTTTTTGAAAGGCATAAATCAAATTTATTTCTATAAATTTAGAAGTAAAATTAACATAATCAAATTAGATATTTGAATTCCTCTCGAAAAATATATGGTTTGAAAAAAAAGCACGCAAATATGAGTAAGGGAGGCAACGATATCTTCGTTCAAAAAATGACAATTTTCAACACTTTTTCTTTTTCTTTTTGGTGGGTCGAAATCAGATATCTTTCTGTAACTTTTACAGTGGAACTAATAGAAATAAATTACATAACTGAATTCCTCTTGAAAAAATAGATGGTTTGAAAAAAAAGCACGCAAATCCAAGTCTGGGAGGCAAAGATATCTTCGTTCAAAAAATGACAAATTTCAACACTTTTTTTTTTTGCTTTTTGGAGGGCGGAAATCATATATATTTATGTAATTTTTGAAGTAGAGATAGTATAAACAAATTACATAAATGAATTCCTCTCATAAGCATAGATAGTTTGTGAAAAAAACACACAAATTCGAGTTGAGGAGGCAAAGATATCTTTGTTAAAAAAAGACAATTTTCAACATTTTTGTGCATGGACGGAAATATTACAGAGGACGTTTTGAAGGAACAAAGGCTCAGATTTATCAAAAGAGGGTTGATTCATGCTAGTTTTTATCACTTTAAGGACTCGTATAGCAACAAACATATGACAATCAAACAAACAAAGCAAGACCAACTAAAAAACTAAGTGAGAAAAGTGGTTGAACCAAATTGACAATCAATATGGATCGAACTAAGTGGAGTCACCAAAACAGTTACTAGTTTTTGCAAACCAATATGTACCAAAAGGAACCTACTAAGGTTTATGGAAACCTTAGTATTAGTTCAAATAGGGAAAAATTTAAAAACTAATAAACATAAGCAAAAACTATGCTAAGCATGCACATAACTAGAATTAAGAACATACGGGCAAATTTAAACTGACATCATGCATTCTTCGATACACATATTGAAGGAATCAAAGAATCGTTTTCTTTTTCATCAAAATAATGGGATGTATATAGACTGAGGGTTACCTCAGAGCAATAGTGATGGGGGCCCCAACATCTTTCTGAGGAAGAGTGAGCCCGGTCTCCTAACAACCCGATGTTCTCCAGCCACACAACACGGCATGCAAATCTCCAAGGAAGGTGAAATAGGAATACTCAAGGGAGTTTCAAATCTCAGGGGAAGATTTTAGCATAATAACGGTATGAGAGATGAGAAAATAAGTTCTATTTTAATGGAGGACCTTCATGGTTAATTTATAGGCATTGTAGGTAGGATGGAAATATAAGGATCAATTGAATATTTTTCTATTTTCAATTTTTTGATTTTTTGAAGTTTATTTTTTTTCTCCATGATTTTTGGGATCCTTATCCATGATTTTGGGTAGGTGCCAAGTTTTTTTTTTGTGAATAAGGAAACATAAAAAAGTCATTTTAGGGAACATGACTCATAAATTTTGGATCTAATGAGCCAATTCATATTTAAAATGGAATTTTATGATTGACTTAGGATTTTTGGATCAATGAAGGTCGATGTGGTGGAAATGAAAAGTGGTCAATGACATATAGGTTTGATGAGGCTAGGTAATATGTAAGGTGGACAAATTTTGGTGTTAAAAACAAGAGTTACGACTCCATTCATGCTGTAAAATTTGGTTAGAAGGTTCTGGGTTAGGTGTTCCATCATTCCATGTGTCTGAGCCTACTTTACAAGAGGGAATCGAACAGATTGAAATGGAAGGAGACGTGGAATTATCACGAGCGTATCAACTTATAAGAAATGAGAGGAGAAAATAAAAAGGAGAGGAGATCGCAGGAAGAGGGTTCAATTCTAGAGACCAAAAAGGGGGGACAGAGCAGGGTATGAGAATAGACCATGTAGAAGGTAGAATAATAGTAAGGTTCACAACGTGAAGCATAGAACACACACCCAATGTTCTATAACAAGGTTGCAATAGATAAATTATGTCTTACTGATAAATAATCTTTGTCCCTATTTAAGATGGTGTTGTCTCATGTTTTGTTTCATATAACTATTAATTACTCATGATATCCATTAATTGTTAATTTGTGTTTACACTAGTACACCTATACATGTGCACTCTATGGGTAGGAATTCGATTTTGTAGGTGGTTGCACACACCATTGGTATTTCATTGAATCATTTGGTTTAAACGCTTAAAATATTTGTGGAAGGGTTGGATGTTTTTCCCTTCACAGTGAGCGTTGGATTGAGTTATTGCATTGTAACCTCTAGTTGGTGACTAGTTCACCGTTTTTGTTTAATGTTATGCTTTGTCACCCGCTTATTATGAATCCTAATTATAGAGATAATTTGAATCACAATATGTGCATAATGAAATGAAGATGTTGGTGTTTAGGTTTTATGCATAGGACTCGATCATGGAATTGTTGATCTTAACTCTTCTAATTGACGACTCAACATAAAAGAGCAATACAATTGACTGTAATGCACTCATTTAACCATGTAGTGGGAAGCATTGTTGAGAATCATATGTTAAAGACTAGATGTGCCAACATCTGTTCATCGATCTGATCTTGCCTCTTTTGTGAAATTTTCCTGTGTTGATTAAATGATTAATGGTTTCCTTTCTCCTTACTTTTAGTCATTGAGTATTCGTGGTTGAAATGATGCCATGTAGAATATTATTACAGGTGCTTAGATATATTTTCTTTACATGGCTTATGTGCATGGATTTTTTCTATCTATAATTTCTCTCAAGACACATAAGGTTAAACATTCATTGTCCATATCAACTTATAGGCACTCGTAATAAGCTTACACAATGATTGAGTGCACTTTTTTTGAAGTATGACATGTTTTCTCTTGGAATATTTTTTTCTTAAAAAATATCATTATATTGAAATTTCAGATATTGAAATCAAATATACATTGACAACCCAAGGAGGTCACTAGCATTAGGTTGTTCAGTAAAACCACAATCCTAACTTCTTCACTTGTACTAGCAATATAGATAGCCTTCCTCACACTTCTTCCATCATCAATTTGAAATTAAAACAAAACCTTCAAGACCTAAACATGTATGCAAAAAATTATCAAATGTAACTCACCTCGCTTTAATCTCTAATCATAAGCAATGTTTAATATAAAAACAACTTATGTAGCTGGAAGGAGAGTGCCTCCCCTAAAGGCTTGTTTAGATAAGGTACACTCCTACAATATTTGAGCATCTTTGGATAAGTTGTTTACAAGTATGTTGAATTCCCAATAAACATGAGAGAAGGAGATAACATTAATGTTGATTTTCACCTCCTATATTTGATTCAAAATAGGGGTCGAATTGATATTCTTAATATTAGAATGTTGGTTGGCCCAAGAAATCATAAGCTTTAAGTCACTGAGAACTCGAAGGTGTTTAATCCCTTTATCAAGAGTTGACTTCAATAAAATTAAAAGGGCAAGGATCCAACACTCCTTGACATGGATGGATCCAAAATGCTTTTGGTCTTTAATACTTTTACATAGTTCGTAAAAAAATGCCTAAGGCTTATCTTTATTAATGGATAGCTCCCAAAGGATTTTGCTCTTTAATACTTTTAAAGTTTTTTTCTTTCTTCCAAGCCAATCTTATCTTGTGGGCCACATAAGCTAGCAAGAAGAGTTGATCCTACAAGACCATTTTATTCCTCATTATCCAAATCTCATAAATAAATAAACATGGAATATCTTTGTACATAGCCATAGCTCTATTACTGATCCAATTCACCATACACTCCTCTATAGACCCTTTGTCCCATTTTTCATTAACCCTACTAACTTTTGTAATTACACTGAGAGTAGCGTGGTGCTCTACAACCCAGTATGGGGGAGATGTTGTAATGCGTAACGTTGTGTTACGTTATGTAACATGTTGTTCCCATAAAAAACAACAAATTATGTAATCTTAAAAAAAATTGATTTCATTTTAAACCTAGATATATCAAACATCTAGAAGGAACAAATATCATAAGGTGTAATTTTTTTTCTTATCGCGTATAAATTTAAGATAAAAAAAACTACATTTCAAGAAATTGGATCCCTCTCAGTGCTTGATAGATCCGGGTTTAATATGGATATATGATAGTCTATTTACAAACCTCTTTGGAGTAAAAATACTCCATAAACAAATGATTCATTGTTTTTTACTTTAGCTTGTAACATATACTTTTGTTTGGTCCCACCCAATTTCTTTTTTAACCATTATCCTAGGCAATAAGTTTGTTTAATAAATCTAATTTATGTATATTATGGATTTTAGGGGACAAGATAGCTTCAAGATAGAACTACACCACAAAATTCTATTACTAAACTAGCCTTCTTCAATATGAGTTGCATATCTTATATTAACAATATTCACTAGTCCCTTTGTTTTTGGACCAGTTAAGGCTAATGTCATCTGCATATAGTTTAATTACACTATTAAAAATTCTTTCACGTAAAGCCTACTCCTGTACTAATTCTGTCTACAAATTCAATATATATTTTGTAGATGATCATCTCTTACCGTAAGTCAATTGCCTCTCTTAAATATTACATTCCTTTCTCATGTAAGAATGTCACTAGAGCTTCTAAGACTCTAGAATTACTTATAGATCCTATCCAATGATCCTCCCCAATCTTGAACTTACCTCCATTCTCAACTTGCCAATCCACCCACTTTCTAACCAAAAGATATTACTTCATTAATGCTTTCCATACCATAGAAGATCACGTGGTATGTTTATTTACCAATATGAACCATGCCTCCCATATGATCCCCTTAAGGTATTTTGCTTTCATAACCCTACCCCAAAGTCCTTTAACATTTACTATCCTCTAATGTATTTTTGCAACATGAGCCACGTTAAAACCATGTATATTTTGTAGGTCCCATCCTCCCATATATTTTGACAAGGCCACTCTAGTCCTTTTAACACGTGAGATGCCTACTTTATCCCTCCTCCCATCCTAAAGAAAAAAAAAACATCTATTTCTGATTATATTTAGTATTCCTTCAAGAATTTTTGCTATGGTTATCCAATAAACTAGAATACTCTCTAGTAAAACCTTCACCAAGGCTAGTCTTCCACCATGTGAGAGCCATTGCTTGCACCAAATTAATATTCTAGCTTCCACTTATACAAACAAATCCATTTGGTGTAGTGGTACTTGATATATTTTATGAAGAAGCTCGGGTATTTAACTCCTTAGTCTAACTCATCGATATTATTCATTGGAAACAAATTCACAATATGTGCTTTAATATCATTTGCTAGCTCGTTAAATAGGAGAAGTGACTTATTATGGTTTATTTCCATACTCATAGCCTTGTAAAAAACATTCAACAAGTCTTATAATTTTTCCAACTACTTCATAGACCCATGACATAAAAGCATGATATTATCCACAAAAATCAAGTGAGATATATGCATGGATTAAGCCAAACGATTCCCTTTCAAGTCTCCTTTCCTTTTTCCTTATTCAATAAGCATGATAGGCCCCTCTTCTACTATCAAGAAAAGGTAAGGGCCACCCTTACCTAAGTCCTCTAGAATCATGAAGAACCCAAGAGGAACACCATTAATTAATACTGCAAACAAAACCAAAGATAGGCATCCCATAATCCAATTCACTATCATCAAGCTCATTCCTGTATGGAGAAAAAAAAGCCAATTCAACTTGTCATATGCCTTATACAAAAAAATCACTAAAATGTTTGTTCAAATTCCTGATCCTATCCCTATAACTGATCTCATCTACCAGGTAATTACATATAAAAGCACTTGACCAAATAGATTGTAATTCAAAATGAGGATTTGGTGTGATCACTAGTCCTTACTTATACAAAATATATTGAAATCCAAAAACCAAAACCTGAAATTTATCCATTTGCCTCATAGGCTCGCCCCAGAATTGAGAGGTAGCAGAATTGGAGCACCCATTGCAACCACATCCCGTGGCAAGCCTAGGATCATGTGCTCTCTCAGTTCTCGGCTATCGATGAATGTAACCAAAGAATCTTGTCTCAATTATATCGCTCCACTTTAGCAATTAAGTTTTGAATGTCCCGATGGATGTCAAAGATAAGGATCAACCGATATGCAGACTGACCATTCTCCTGGATTGTGGTTAGTGTGTTGCCCCTGAATTTAAGCATCTCTGGAGACCAAGGGATAATTGTTGTTGTAGCTGCATTTTTATATTACATCCAGGTTTAAAGAAATAGTAGAAAAAGATAGACAATAGTTCTCGGGAGACCAAGGGATAATTGTTCTCGGGAGACCAAGGGATAATTGTTCTTTCACCTCACAAGCTATTTCCGACTACACGCTCTCTCATAGCATGCCTATTCTGTCCACAAATGCTGAGTCGAGGCATGCCCTGCAAATGCATATGAAATCAGAGGTACATAATGAATCTACCACCCTGTTGAATGAATATACAAACTTGTTTGAGCTCTTTGTTAATGTGTCGTGTCATGACACACGTGTAGAGCGTCAATCTTCTTCAGTGAATGATCTCATTATGAGTTGTGAAGCCACCATTTCTTGAAGGAGGACGGAGAGTGATCATTGCCACAAACATAGATAGCGAGTTGTCTAACTAACCTTCTATTTTTGGGTGGGTTTTACTCGTTTCTGGTTATAAATCTTTATGGAGTTTTCAAAACGTGCAAAAAAATTGCTAGATCTTATAGAGTGTGGGCGCTAGGGGGTTTTCATGTCATTTGATTTCATTTCTGCACTTAAAATCGCCTAACAATCAACAAAAATTACAAGATTTTGTGAGTTAAATTCACTGGATTCCGACTGAAAATCAACCGAAAAGTCAAAATCGTCCCCTAGTTAGACAACTCCCATAGATAGTACCATTATCAGCAAGGAATTCACCTCGAATCAGAAACCTTGGTTAATGATATTAATGGGAAGTGACTCGTGGGTTCGTGTGAACTGGGAGGAAGCCTTATCACCCTAGTGTACTCTACCACCACTTTTTGCTATTTGCATATGCATTTATTCACTGATAGATGCACCTTATTGTGGGTTCAACTATTTTATGTATAATATGATATTATTTAACATTATTTTCCATAAAGTGACGATTCACATAAACTCAACAAAAAGTATACCATATATTTGTAAATAAAATATTAAAAAGATAATATTTATCCTCAAATAAAATCTTAAATTCAAAACATTACAAAAATATCTTCTCAAAATTTTGTAAGTTTGACATTTTCCTCAACGACATGAAACTAATCAAGAATATCATGTAATCTGAAATTTTCAATGAAATCGACATTTTCTACACCTTGGAGGACCTCAATGTGTTCTGCCATTGGATCTTCTACTTCTACAAAATGCCCAAAGTTATCATTTCCTAGCATCTCTATTAATGGTGGTTGAAAATCTTTTGACATCTTTGCCACAAGTTACTCACTGAATTCTCCTTTCTTCAAACAAACTTCCTGCATTTCATCAAGAAGAACTTATGTGGCATTAATTCTTTGCTTGATATAATTACATTATAGTGGATCATTATCAATGGATATGCAATTTATTCATTTTTGTAAGGATCATGCTATTGTTGTACCTAATCACCACACACACAAAAAGTTAAATAGAATAATGAAACATAAATTAAAAAAACATATATTAAAGAATATAAACTAATGGCACTAGTTTCATATGTAATATCAGAAATATTACGTGATCCCGAAAACAAATCTAAAATCCAATCTCCTTCTTTTGAAATCGTATCTATGAGATAATTAATCAATGATTGTGGCTTCTGGTAGATGTTTACAATCTCTCCTTTCAAATCCCTTTCTTCATATGTCAACTTTTCAACCACGACATTATAATTCAATATTTGACTATATTTGCCTTCACTCTTTTCATTGATTAAAAGAGATTCATAGGTCTCATCTTTTATCCAACATGCAAGATATATGTTTTGAGTATCACTCGTAAATGGATCACTGCTAAAGCTACACATAATAGGATTATGTCTGTAACAAAAATATATAAGAATCTAATACACTTCTAGAAAAATAAATTCGATTTCTAAATTCAAATGCTTAATAATACACTGCAAATATACTACCAATAAAGTTGATTCCTTGAGTTTGCTTTACCCTTGAAGGTTGTTCACACTTCTCCTCATACCTTTGAATGGAAAACAACAAATATCCATAGAGGTGATGTCGTGACATCCATAAATCCTGAAACCACTTTATTGAACGATTGGTAAGGCTCACAATCATAAGTAATGTTTTTGATATTGTATCCATGAGGGATCTCTGTAATAACTAGGGAGTACTCAGTTTTAGGAACAAGATGTGTAATGTTTACACAATCACCAAAAAACACTTTATATTGCAGATTGCCGAGCCCATTCCAAACATGATGATTAAGGGTATCGTCAAGTTCAACGTTTGCAAGACATTGTCTTCTTTATCATTCTATTTTGGCTCTTTGAATATGAATTTTGAAAGACTCTAGTACTAAACTCTTCTTTGACATCTATGGAAAACAAAATATAAGTAATAAAATATAAATGAATTGACATAACAAATAAATAAAATAGAATATATCATACATCAACATAGCTTTTTGTATGCAACAAAAGAATGTTTTAAGATTTCTATGGAGCTTGAGTCTGGATAGTTGCATCTGATATCATCCCAACTCTTCTCACCCAACATTATAACCATATCCTCTTGTATTTCCATGTAAAGCTTATGACTACATGATGTAAAAATAAACAACTTTTACAATCATATGTAATAATATAACACAATGCTTAATTTATGAAACATCTTAAACTCAAAAAAAATCTTTAAAACATAAAAACAATATACAAACTTATTTTTCAAATTTGTTGCACATTTCCTCCATGGCTAATTCACCCGACTTTACACATTACAATATTGTAGATATAAGTGTTTCATACTTCACACCTTGCAATGATCTCCAAGGTGTTATGGTCATATATTCTGGCAAATTCCTGACGTCAGGACCTCCCTGACCATTGCTCCATGCAATTGTTTTTTTACCTTTGGATTTTTTATGCCAATATTCTCCCACATGCTAAATATCTCATCAATAAAATCCCATATTGGCCCCATTCTAAATTCCAACTGAAAAGTAATTATTTACAACTCCAAATGCATCACTTCCTCTCAAACCTTTCTGTTTCACATTGTCCTGTTTAATTGGGAAACCTAATTCCATACAACATTGTTTCCAGAAATCTACATGAACTTTCGATCTACCCCCACCACATATTTGTTCAAATTCATTGTGGATAAATCTAACCCTTTGAATGAATGTAATGGACATCCTATAGTCACTATATGTGTTATGATCCCATGCCAATAGTTTTGCTTCCACATTTGTTAAACCAACATAAATGATGCATTTGATTGTTTGAAAAATAGGGTTTTTGGGAAACTCTTGCATCAATTCTCTTCTTACCTCTGTAGAATGATTCCCCCAAGAAACATAGTAGTTGTAATGAAAACATTTTGATTCATCAAATGCATCTCTAACATGAACATATTTTGGGTCAATAATAACTAGGTAGTTTTACCACATGTGAAAGGGATTGTGCCTCATAAATACTTTCAAGTTATGAACATGTAAGAGACGTAGTTTCCTAATCTGATACTTCTCCTAGCCTTTTATGGGTCTATAAAGTTGTTTAACATTTAAATTAAATGTATTCCCATTGTGAACCAAATTATCCCTCTATAATCGATCTCGAATGGCATTTGTGTTGACTTGACAACACCATCATCTAGATCACTAACTCGAGCGATGATTTCCAAACTGTCCCATCAATTTTTGCTTCAATTTTCAGTGATAACATTGGATTCAACATCACGGCTCCTCATTTTATGTCTTAAAGTAGTTGTATCTAAATGAATAACCTGTTGATCATGAACATAATCACCCTCATCCATGGTTCTTTTGGAAGAGTGTTTCTTACTCTTACCAGCAGAAGTAACATCTTCATCAGCAACAATTTGTTGATCATGTCGATTTGGGTGAGATGTCTTTTTAAATGTAACCTTATTAGATATTTCATTTGATTGTTGGTTTCATTTTCCTTTCTGTGCTTGTAGTTCTTTAGTTTTAACATTTTGCACTCATTTCTTCTTTGATGTTTGTCCCTTTTTTATGCTTCTCCCTTATGAAGAGTGGCCTTAATGACATCCATAGGATTTTCTTTTGTAGAAAAAATTCCATTCAAAATATGTGAAAGTGGCATAGCAAAATCTCACAAAATAAAAAGATTATTGTATTAAATCTATTACATTATCATATCATCTAAATTACAACAGATTCAAAAACATATAAAAATATAGAAACTTACACTCTTGCACTCAATATCATGCATGAATCCTGCACAAAATTCTACAAAATTTCGTCTACCTTATAATTTGAAACCTTCAAAGAATATCGGATTTTGACATAGGTCTCAGGTTGTTTCACTATTGCATAAGCAATGTCTTTACCCAACACCAAACAAATATCTTGCAACAATCCCAATGAGTGATAATCTGTTTTGTGATATGCAAATGTAGCACATTATAAGTGGATATTGTTTGGGTTGCCTTGATATTTCTCTTTTAGAAACCAAGAATACTCCATTTTCTCTTACTTTGGTGCATGTTTCCATTCTCCAACATTGTTGGTTTTTAAATCATTAATGAACAACTTCATTGCGGGAAACATTCTCAGATGGATCATCTATTTTTTTATGACTTCATAGTCGATCTTGCTCCATAGATGTTTACATATATATTTATTGACGACATTCTCCCTAATGATGCAAATCTAACCAAATATTCATAATGATGCAAATCTAACCATCACCATAATTCACCATGTGCTTACTCATTGGTTTGGTAATCTTCCTCGAGTTCTAAATATGCAATTAGACAACAACAACCGATAAAACAAAAATCAGTTCATGTTTGGTTATTGAAACATGCTTGTTGAATTGGAAAAATTTCAGAAGATTAAGTTAGTTTTCTTCTTGTTGGGCATACACATGACCATATTGATCAAATGTTTAGTCGTTTTGTAGTGACATTGGGGAGGAAGAATGTTGGGAGCTTGCCATCATCAATTAAAATTATTAGAAAAACATACAGTTCGGATCCTATTGTACGAATGTTGGAGGAAACTATTGGCATTCAAAGATTTATTTTGGGATCGCATGGTGAAGAAAGGTGCATTGAAAAACTTAATGACATTAGCTTCCAACATCAATTTTGTATAAAAAATATTGATGGGAAAACAATACTAAGGGGTGCGAAGTACTTAACAAATGCAAAATGGGGGCCTACATTGGATTTAACATTTATCAAATCCATCCCAATTCGTCAAATTTATGCTTCAAAGTTATTGTTATTGCAAATCTCTTTTCAAGATTCAAAATGCACGTTGACACAATAGAGATGTTGATTCTTCTAAATGATTGGAAGAAATAAAAAATTATGTCAAAGATACATATGACTATTTTGATATTGTTGATTATATTTGGTGGGAGTCTTTTTTCATGGAGAAAAATTATATAATTTCAAACTCTACAATTGGAGATATTTTTTTAAATACTCCATTTAGTTGGCCACAAAGTATGTCAAATGAAAACAAGGAAATAAATGTTTAACCTGAAGGTGTTGAGTATTCTCAAGTTGAGGAAAGGGAATTGTATATTGGGTCTAAAATATCATCTACACAACATGAGGCGATGGAATACTTTTATAGAGGCTCTGTACAAGATATTGAGGAGGGTTGCATGATTGCAATTTTCGCTACAGAAGATCCATGAGGTTATCCATTTGGATTGTAAAAATTATGAAGGTCAATAAAGAGAATGAAGAATTATATATGTTTAAGTACATTGGTATGCAACAACACCCCCCCCCCCCCCCCCCCCACCTTTGAGGGTGTGTACAATCCAGGGATGGTGGTAGAGAAAAGTATTTGAAAAAAAGAGAAAAATAAAGGGTCAAAATGTAAATCATCATTGCATTGAAATTTTGAAATTAGAGGATGTTGACATACTAGTTTATGACTTCCAAATGACAAATAAAGGCACTCTTCACTCCAAGACTATAGAGATAATCAAAAGATAGTTGGCACAATAAATAGTTGCAACATGGGAAAATGGTAAACCAAGGCGCAGATCCAGAAGGAACATGTCATATGAAATGTTGGGCATACATAGAGACTTGGATCATGCACTCATTGGTAGTAGAGAAGAATACATGCCATTTTCCATCTTCATCCGATCATTCATTTGAAGAAAATGTAGTTTCTGATGGTGTTGATCCAGGTTGTGCCTAGGTGCACACTGGGGACAACAATCGATTGAATGAATTGAGCTCTGTTGTGGCGGAAGCATATAAAGAGATACAACAAAGTAGGAAAATACACTAAGCCAACAAGAATATACACACAGACAATATGCAAGAATTCGAACCAATTTATTACTTCTGCTCCATGAAAGATGGAGGAATCAGATGATGATTAGAAATATGTTTATATTACATGATGTACATGCTTATATAGAGGATGCTCAAATGTTTGGGTGACTACCTGCTACATTCAGTTGCAAGAAGTTATAACATTAAGAAGTTCAACCATCACAGAGCATGTTGATATGTTGTCGGCTGCGAACTTGTCGGTTGAACATGTTAAGGAAAACCTGTCGAGGCAAACCTATCGAAGGCAAACCTGTTGGCTGCTGGTTGGATCATTCCTCCTTCCTTAAGAAATAATGGTCTCCATTGTGTATTCCTTTAGGTGAGCAAACTTTTCGATGACTTCATTAGCATAGTACCGTTTTCCTTGCGCGGGGAGTTGTCCAACTTTAGCCATTTGAAACAAGGGAATGGAGTTTGTCCTTGTAAGGTGTATGTGTCATCCCATAATGGTGTCACAAAGATGAGGTTCATGAACATTTGGATGGATATCTTTGGGTTCCATTGTCTGCAAGTCATTCTGTTCCAATAGTGGTGCATGGTATGGTCGAAGCAGATCTACATTGAAAACTGGATGTAGGCCAAGGCATGCAGGAATGTCGAGTTGAAAATAATTTTCTCCAATATGTTTAAGGATACTGTATAGACCAGTGAAGCGCTCCTTCTTTAGATGTAACCTGACCTGATCCCCAATTTGGAATGAATGAGGAATACGATGCTTGTCACGTCAAGCCTTAGTTTTTGCATTTTATCATTGCAACATATCCTGTGCTTGCTTCTAGATGTTGTAAATTTGATCTCTAAACTTCAATGCTTTCTCCATTTCTCATCCTTCGAAGTCGATGTCGTTTGACTGTGTCGAGTAACTGATTAAGTCGATAGGCGCTGAGGGTTGAAATCTGTGACATATCTCAAATGGACTCTTTCCTGTAGAGCTATGTTGAGCATGATTGTAGTTGTGCTGTATGTATGGAATGTTGTCATCCCATGTTCAACGATGCTTATGGTTGTACATGCGAAGCAATTGTACAACTAAGTGATTTACAACTTCTGTCTGTTTGTCTGTCTGTGGATGGAAGGCTATCGACAAGGAAAGTTTTGTGTCGAGCTATTTCTAGAGAGTTTTCCAAAAGGTGCTGATGAATCTAGCATATGTGTAAAAAATAATGGTCATTGGGAGGCCATAGTGTTTCCACACATGTTCAAATAAGAGCTAAGTAGTCTGTTGTGATGTCGTATTCTTCTTGCTTGGTATGAGTATATCCATATTGGAAAATCTTTCGAATACTACTAGTATCGCGTCATGTTGATGTTTGGTAGTAGGGTATCCCGTCAAGTAGACCATAGAAATAGATTCCAATGGTCGACTAGGAATTGGAAGGGGTGTATATAGTCCTTGTTGTTGATTCGGTGGTTTAGCATGGCACAAACCATGCATGATCAAATGTACTTGTTGGTGTCAGATTTAAGTGAAGGCTAGTAGAAATAATTTTGGAGGATAACAAGTGTTTTTGTAACTCCAAAATGTCCTGCGATCTTACTGTAGTGCACATCCCAAATGAGCTTCTGTCGGTGCTCACTGGTTGGTACAAAAAGCTGTCCAAGCTTGTATAGCAAGGTGTCCTTTAGGAATTAGTTGGCAGTCGACAACTTGTCGGTCTGAATCTATCGATAGATTATAGAAAAATCGTAGTATACCGAATACAATTGCGACCAAGTAGTGGTGTCATAACCCTGCATACTCATCACTGTAGACAGTAGATTAATGGGTGGTATGCTGAGACAATCGGCTGCAGCATTGGATTTACCTTTCCGATACTTAATTACCAACTAAAACTGTTGCAGGTAATTAATCCACTTGAGTTGTCAGGTTGTATGTAGTTTCAACTGAGTTAGAGCAAACTACAAAGGCTTATGGTTAGTGACGATGACCATTTCCATGCCAAGAATGTAGTGTCTCCATTGCTTAAGAGATTGCAAAGTGGCGTACAAATATTTTTCATACATCGAGTACCTTCTGACTGTGTCACTGAAAGTCTCAGAATGAAACGTGACTGGGTGATCTGATTGAGTGATCACTACGCCGAGGGCATAGTCTGATGCGTCCGTCTCAATCTCAAAGGGCTGATGCAAATTAGGTAACACAAGTACTGGTGCAGTGCAAAGCTTGTTTTTTATTTGTTCAAGAGCTTGTTGTTGTGTCGGTGTCCATTTGAAGAAAATTTTCCCATTTCCTTTTGTCAATTGATTCAAAGGTCATGCGATGTGACTGACTCCCAAGTATGAATCATCGACAATTCGCCAAACCAAGAAAACTTCTTAGTTCATAAATGTTTTGAAGAATGGACCAATCTTTGAGGATCTGTACTTTTTCCGGGTCGACATGAATTCCTACAGAGTCAATTACATACCCCAAATACTTGATGATGGTCATCACAAATGAGAATTTGTGCATGTTTAGATATAGTTGATGTTGCTGGAGAGTGTCGAAAACTTGCCGAAGTTTCTTGACATGTTCTTCCCATGATCGACTGAAAATCAAGATATCGTCGAGATAGACAATGACACATTTACTGATGAAAGGTCGTAGAAGGTTATCCATATATCTCATGAAGGTTGCAAGTGCATTGGTTAAGACAAAATGCATGACTAACCATTCAAACAGTACTTCCTTGGTTTTGAAATTCATTTTCCATACATCAGTGGACTCGATTGGAATCTGGTGGTATCCCGAATTGAGGTCGAGTATCGTAAATAACTTAGCACCTTTTAGATTTTCAATGAGTTCATCAATTCATGGAAGAGGGTATTTTTTCTTCACTGAAATTTTGTTGAGAGCCTGATACTCTATGCACATGTGCCAAGTCCCATATTTCTTTGGAACTAAGATGATTGGACTTCCACAAGGAGAGGAGCTGGGGCAGATATGACCCTTGTCGATCAAATCCTAGATTTGTTAGTGAATCTCTTCATTTTTTAGAATGGAATTTCTGTAAACAAATGCATTAGGTAATGAATAACCAGGAACAAGTTCAATGGAGTGTTTTACCTGACATTGCAGAGGTACTCTGTCTGGTGCTTGAAATACGTTCTGGTATTCTTCAAGAATGTTGTCAATCTATTTTTTTTGTCGAGAGCTGCACTGGTCGATGAGTCGACTCATTGCTGCAGTCTTCCTAGAATGTTGAGGCTTTATCATGATTAATGCAAACTTTTGAGCATGATCGATAAGCTTATTCATTTGTCTGGCAGATATCATAGGAACCGTTGATGTGGGTTGTCGCTCTGGTATGCCATACCATTGGTTTCGGATTTTGATAATCACCTTCAAAGGCCGTGACTGATATGTACCATGTCTATCCAATAGGTAGGGTTTACCGAATAGGGTGTTGACTACGGAAAGCGGTGCCACGTCACATAGTACTTCATCTTCAAAGGGATTAATGAAGTAGATGAGTCAGAATTGTTGTGTGATCCTTAGTTCCTGCCCATCCTTCATCCAACCGATATTGCAAGGTTGAGGATGTGAAGTGGTTACAAAACCTAATTTCTTCACAAGATCTCCAGAAACATTTTTTTTATGGCTACCGTTATCTACAATCATATGTAATGGATAGTTATGAACCCATATCCATGTATGGAATAGGTGCTCTCGTTCCTCCTCATTGACGATGGTTGAGGTTTTCGGGGTGGTTGAGGTCGAAGCTAGGAGGGCTGATGCATCTAGATCAGATTCTACAAGGGTTCTGTCAGAAAAGTCAGATGTCGACAATTTTTCCAAAAATGTCTTCTGAGCTTTGAATTCTGACATATCATGCCATGATGAACTATGAGAATCACACCATTTCCTGGTAGGGTTCTGTTTGCTGTGATCCCTCTTGTCTTTATGAAATTTATTCTTTTGATGTTCAGGATTTGGCGGAGTCTACTAAGAAGGATTATTGAAATTGTCGGAGTCGGCCGGAGACTTCTTGTCGGATGTTCGACCTATTGGCTTGTTTGTGAAACATATTTTCCCTTTTTTTAGCTTCAAGCTTGCTGGCATAATGAAATGCATATGTAAGCATGTTGATAGTCCGAAACTCCATCTCTTGCTGAATGTACGGGGATAAACCACTGACATACTTTAGGACAAGCAATCAATCTTCTTCGTGGACGCCAAGTCTAGCCATTAGTCGATAAAACTCGTCGATGTAAATCTTTACGGACTGGTCTTTCTACTTCCTTAGCTACTTCCACTTCTTGTACTATTATTCAATATACTTGGGAGGATAGAACTCCTTTCAGACATATTCAACAAAATTTTCCCATGTGTCTATGGGGTCTTCTTATTTTTCCATTTTTTTCGATAGGTTCTCCCACCAGCAGTTTACAGAGGTTGACACCTTCAAGGACTCAATGGTGATATTTTCTGCTTCAGAGAGTTGATTTACCGCATAGTAAGATTCCAGTTGTTGATGGATTCTACGTTAATCTTTCCTTCAAGGTTCGGTATGTCTAGATTCATTTACACTTTGAAGGGGCTAATTTTATAGGAGTGAGATCACGTTGAGGATTCCCCGAAGTTTGCAGTGACTCTCAGAGAATCTAGCTGAACTAGGTGAACATTTGGGTTCACTGGCAAGCCAATGATTTTTCTATGCATTGCTCTGTCTCATCAGTTGCATGTCTATTGTATGTTTCTTCGGTCATCTTTTCTGAAGTTGAAGGAAGTGTCTTCTTGTGTTGTTGGGATTTTGAGCATGTTTGAACATGCATACGTTAAATAGCTTCGATGGAAATGCTTATGTAACTTAAGCTCTAGACAAGATATTTCTCTGACACTGTTACGAAGAGAAATTCCTATGGCTTGGGGTACCACAACAGACAGCTTGACTCCAGAAATCAATCCTTTCCAATATGCAATAGAAATTAAATATCTAACACTAAAGGATCAGACCTTGTACCTTATTCCAGACGGTTGAAGTAGATCCCCGTTGAGCTTTCCAACTTCAGCTTGAATTGATAGATTACTTCCTCAACAACAAGTAAACAATACAAGCATACTATATATACTGGTGTTAGATCTATTCTAGCATATATAATCAATAATGTATAAGCATTTGAAAACATCCATGGATAAAATATTCATTCAAACACACATTATTGGACATGATATTTCTATTAATATAAAATCAGAGATTACAATGGATACAACCTCTGTCGGCACGTCTGCGAATCGGAGAAACTGAATCCCCCACTTGGGCCTCCACCACCTCAATCCTCCTTCTCTCGATAGCAAACTCACAAGCAAAAGGAAAGCTTGGGAAGAACACAAAAGTGCTCCAAGGGACAAAGGGATGCAGACTCAAGCATAAGTTCCGGCAACAATGGACTATAGTTTCTTTGCTCTCAATTCTCTCATATGCCTTCAATGTACCATAGAGTTCCTTATATATCTTTTCAAAGGGGTAATGAAAGGTCGAATCTGAGCAATCTCAAGGCATAGGGAAGGCCAGGAGTCAAGTGAGTTAGATCCATGTCAAGGAAAACTCCAAAAGGATTTGGATTATGCACACATCTCGATGTACGCTGTTTTAGGGGTCAAACCTGCGTATATACACGATTAAGGGTTTAAAAGTCGAGTATAGAAATTTTCACATGTTTTTAGGGATGGTCAAGGAAACATCAAAGGACAAAGAATGGTCCAAGGGGTCTAAGGAGTCTGCAGAGGGATAGGGGAAGGCCATACAAAGTGTGATTCACCTGGAGTGGTGAAATCAGCTATAACAGACACCAATGATCAAAGTCGTTCATAGGTGCATGCTGGGGACACCGGTCGACTGAATGAGTCGAGCTCTATTGTGGCAGAAGCATATAAAGAGATACAACAAAGCAGGAAAACACACTACGTCGAAAAGAATATACACACAGACAATATGCAAGAATTCAAACCAATTTATTACTTCTGCTCCATGAAAGATGGAGGAATTAGATGATGATCAGAAAGATGTCTATATTACATAATGTACATGCTTATATAGAGGATGATGATATGTTTGGGTGACTACCCACTACGTTCAGTTACAAGAAGTTATAACGGTCAGAGGTTCAACCGTCCCAGAGCATGTTGATATGCTGTCGGCTGTGAACTTGTCGGCTAAACATGCCGAGGAAAACCTGTCGAAGGAGAACTTGTCGAGGTGAACCTCTCAGCTATTGGTTGGATCATGTGTGTTAGAATCCATGTGTTGATTTGAATATTTGCACATGAAATATTTTTTCTTTTTGATATAGATGACATTGTTTGTGTGGAAACCCTAAACGAGTGTTTGAATTTTGCTATGAATCACTTCTACGTTTTTTATTTTAATATTTTCTTTTATTATGAATATCATCATAAATTCTTTTATTTTATTTGGAAAGAGTGTTGAAATAATTTGTGTTTAACTTAGTTCAAATTTTATATAGTGTTACTAAGAGATTTAATAAATACAATTTCAAATTATGATAGAATGATATAATAATGCCATTTTTTGAAAAAGTGTTCTACTGGTAGCATTAGTTTTTAATGCATGGCACAATTTTAAGGTTCTTGTAAAAAACAATAAGGACTTTTTAGGTCCATGTCTATATTTCTAACCACAAAAAAATGTGGTGCTACTGGTAGCTCCACTTTTTTATCTAGGGTTGTTTTTTGGTGGTTTTATGCAAAATTATGAGTTTTTATGGGTAGAGTTCTCGTTTTGAGAATAAAGTTATTGTTAAGTTGTAACTTATTCAACTTGGATGAAGTAACTTTATCCTCCAAATCCCTATTTAAGTCTTCGTTTAAGAGAGCAGGGCATAAACTCAGATTTTGCATAATCTCTCCAATATTGGCATTCCTAGGATATAGAGAAACTGATTTAGAATGTTGCCTTCCAACATCGATATCTTTGAAGGTGTTAAATCGAGAGCAATTAGGATGTATGATATCCCATATAGTGTTTATATGTCTCTTATTATTGGCATAATAATGAAATAATTTAGTATTATTGTCACCTTCATTATCCATAAATCACCTTCATTATCCAGTTAAGTTGTAAAAATGGAAGCCATCTTTTCTTCCACATTTTTAGGTCATTTTGTGTATTGAGAAAAATTATCTTAACCCACTCTTTGATCAAATTTTTTTTCTCCTAGGATTATTTATAAATGGTTGCATTGCAAAGTCTATTGCCCTGCTATCGTAGGGCCATCATGTCTTGGATATTAACTCCTTGAACTCTAGATACAACAACCATGTATGGTTAAATTTAAGTGGACTTGGGGGTTTCCTATCCTCCTTCTCCACCCTAAGAAAAATAAGAAGATTATTAGATAGTCTGCCATTTCCTACCCATGTTTTTATTTGTAAATTTGAATTGAAAATAGGTTCAAATCCAATATTTTGAAATCCCTACTCTTCTTCATTCATTACTGCATTAAGTATGTGAGATTTTCACAAGCTCCACATTGATGAGTTGATGAGATTCAAATAACTAAGATAAATAGTCTCCCAACTTATCGCTTTTTTCAATATCCCCCCAAATCTCTTCGTTGTTAAGTGTCAAATTCAAGTCTCCCCGAAAAATCACATTTCCCCTACCAAGCCCCCATAGTCTTCCAAAGAGGACTAGAATGTTTTCATGTCCTAATAGGGCCCACATGGATTGATTAATTTCGTATTGAGCTCTAAATCCTTTTCCTTTATCTCCCTAACTAGACATGAAGTCAGTACTGAGGGTGATATTGAATGAAACTTAGCATTCCACCCCAAAACTAGTCCACTAGATAAAACAACAACATGTAAAAAACAAAAATTCGAAGCCTTTAAATCATTCAATAATACCTCAACATATTTATGTACAAAACACATGGTTTTATACAAGAGAATAATATCAGGTTTATGGACTTTCCAAATTCTTTCAAGGGCTAGATGTTTGTGGGTACCCTTAACTCCTTTGACATTAAGTGGGAGAATAATCATTGGGAAACCTATTGATGGGCCTTCCTTACTTCAAGGGACATATTAGTTGTCATTTACTTTCCTTCTTGTATTTGGATTTTGCAAAGAATATTTGAAATTTCCTTCAAGGAGAGACTAGGTTACCATTATTAGTTGCTAAGCTACCCATGGCGCCTCTTCAAATCTTATCTACTTCTTTTTTGGATATGAGTTCACAATCTAAATTAATCAGAGGTCTTAATGAGTGTTATTTGTGTGACTTATTAGGTAGTGTTTGGAGCTTCTCTATTTCACAAGTAAAGGAAGGTTTAGATCCTTTCTTGACCTCTTCCTTATTTACCGACATGGAGTCCTATACTAATAAAAACTCAGTGAATTTACCCCCAGCTTCCATTTCCTTTTTGTGAGCTTCCACTAAGTATTAACAACCAAAAATTTCTCACCTTACTTGTCATTAGTTTCACCATCATTGAAAATATAAACACCATTATTCCACCTCATCCCATCCATATGACCCGAGGAAGTGATAAAATACCCACAAAGTCGAAAGTCAAACCCTTAAGTTGACCATATCTTTAGGTTCGCTACTTTTCCTTTGAAAAGAGTGACCTCGGTTGTTATTATTGCTCCAAAAGGCAAAACTTGGTCCAAAAAGTAAATTTTAAGTAATAAATTATCATTTGTCGCTTCCCTAACAAAGTAGGGGCCAAAAGTGGACACAACCCTTGACGTGGTAAAACAAATAACAGACCTAGCTTGCAAAACCTTATTTATTCACTAAGAAATCAAGGAGATGGATATCATACGCATTGGAACTATATATTTATCATGACCACTCTGATGGCTATAAAAGAATCCCTTAAGGTCACCATTTCATACATAATTCCAATTTCAAAAGCACGTCGTCACTCTGTTGAATTTCCTCCATAAATAGAAGGATACCATACTATACTTTATACTTTTTTCATAAAGGATATCCATCCACGACGTTTGGATAGAGATTAAAGGTCACAAAGGAGAAGCACAAACCTTCCCTTAGAAGAGCCATGGAGGCCCCATATCCTCTACAATTGTACTAAGGTTTGACTATGTACCATTCTTTGTGATATTAATGAAAACACATTCTTTCTCTTTATGCATTCTATCTTGGTGATCTATGTTTGCATCCTAGCTTGAGAGTGTGGATATATAGTTTGGTTTCTTTTTGTTGTTTTGTTTTCCATTTCAAATCTACTACTAAGGATTGCACAACCCCTTGGTGGGTGCTTTTGCACACTTGCGTGAGAAATCACATACAACAAATTTTGGCGACCATACTGAGGATGGATCCATAATTGATCCTTGGTTGTGTTTAGACCATCATTTATAAGCACTTTTTCAAGTGTTTTTTCAGTAGAATCTAGCTATATTTTCTTGTTTTTCACTTCCATCTAATCACTAATAGTTCCTTAGTAAAAAACTAGTGATTTTTGGATGCGGCTAAAAGTTTGTCGCTTAGTTTTCGGCAGTTTCAGGTATTGGTAGCAGGATTTTGGGAAAATCCAGTGACCTAGGTTGCTACTTTCTCTTCAAAAGTTGTGACTTATCCCCAAAACCCTGCTTTTTAGCAGTTCGTAGTTGGCTCCAATTTTGCCTTTACCTTGTTGGTTTGGTTTTTTTATTTTGGATTTACTCACAATGTCATTTTTACTATTTATAGCTTGATTGCTTGTTGTAGTGGTCGATTTATTTCTCCTTTAGACGATGTAGGAGAAAAAATATCGAGAGATATTTGTATTTGTCTCCTTTAGGGTTCTATTTTGGAGTGTTTTTTAACTGCATTTTTTCTTATTTCAACAAGGACATTTAATGAATCATAGTTGTTAGTTGACTATTTGGATTTGTTTAAAGTAAGTTGTGTTGTTGGTTAAGATTCTCCTCTCTTTTGTTTAGATATCCATTATTTTTTAGCTACCTTGTTTTCATCTATTCTCGGAATTTCTATTTGATTGATTGTGATCCTTTGCATTGTTGAGAAATCATATATTTATTTCAAGAAAGACACCATTAATTATAGTATTGGAATTGTTTTGTTTCTCTTTTCATTACTATAGAATCATTTAAATTTCCTTGTCATTTTATTTAGTAGTTGTTTCACACCTTAATATAAGCATAACTTGTTTCATGACTCAAAGGGGAGCCTATAAATCAACCCTAATATAAACACATTAAGTTCCCTCACTCAAGGGCCAAAACAATTTTCTAGTTAGGTTAGGACTTTTGGGATTGGCATCCAAAAAACTCCGCGTAGTTGACATACAATTGAGACATAGTGGTTGACTCTTTACGGAACGAAAATCCTCTATTATTGGAGACAACCATAACCAGTGTGTCAGCAAACCCATCCTTTTATGGTGGTATGTGTCGAGCCTCGAATTGGAGGGATTATTAGGGCACCTTTCCCTTTCATATTTCAAATATCATCTGGATCGTTGCTTTTAGCTAAAGATGCACAAAACTTGTTTGACATGTTTGAGAACAAGGTATCCTAGTGATCGTTCTATTAGGTATCTTACCCAGAGGTGTCTCTCATAGGTGGGAAGGAACCTAAGGAAGATAACTACGAGTTTACTGGGGTTGCTCCCTATAACTTTCTCTAAAACTATCTGTTGCAGTTGCAACCGTTCTCCCCAAATTTCTAAAATTTTGGGCCCCTCCTCATGATTTTGCATTGGTTTTAATCGTTGGATCATTTGAGTTTTGGTCGTGTTTGATTGAAGATGATTTTGAAAGCTTAACCCTCACCCAAGATTCGATTTTGATTACGTTTGGGATTTATGGTAAGTCACAGAATCTAAGTTGGTTTTTGCTTATTGATCAAGCCATTTGTTCTTTACTGCGGGTTGCTGTTGCGGGGGGATAACAAGTTTTCTGTCCGTCGCTGAGTTTAAAAAACTGTCCGAAACACTTAAGTCATTTTTATTGATCTTTTACTATATTAAATCAGTGGCTGATAGCCTTTCCCCGTCTGCCGTTGCGGCTCCCAAACCGATTTTCCATTTGAAGTATGAAGTGCTCCGCCAGCCGATGCGTCGAGTCCTTAGACGCTTGCCCATAACTTCTCTTCTTCCGCCATTGCGGCTCGCAAAGTCCTTCGTCTTCCGATTTAAAAGTCTTCCGGCGTCCGATTAAAGCCTCTTTTGCCCGCGTTTCGCTTACCCATAACTTACATCCCCTCTGCCGTGGCGGCTCTTAAAGCCCTTTCACGTCCGACGTAGAAGCCTTCCGACTGCCGATTTATGAGTTTCTCGTCCAAGGCTCGATTGAATTTCTTCTCAGAATCAGAGACGCACCAGGCCTTTTTTCTTGTGGAATAGTCATTCAATTGATAGAATCTGATGCTTTGTTTGTAACTCCTCTCCAATAAATAATACTTGTCGATTGATTGCAGGTTGGTTCGGGAGATAGGTCAAACTACCGTGGCATGGAGGAAGACGGACCGTCTAGTAGGAGCAAGGCCGAAACTAGCAGGATCGCAGAATAGAAGGACAAAACGAATGAAGACAAAGAGACAGACTAGAAAGACCTATCAGCTACTGATCAGGAGATAAACGCTCACAGAAAATGATTGGGAAGAAAAACGGCCAGAAGAGGAAGTTGAAACGTTGAAGAGATTGGAAAGTCACACGCAGCCAGGATCCCGATGGAGGGTGTAGTTTAAATACTGAAAAGATAGGACTGCGAGGGGGCTTTTTCCCTAGAGAATTTTGTAATGTTTACTTGTAAGAGGAACTATTTCATTTTGCAAAGAAAAACTGCAAGTTTGCCTGCTGGAGAGAGTGAAATGTGGAATGTATTAATGCAACTCAAGGAATAATGCTGAAGAGGAACTATTTCGCTTTCAGCCATGTTTCATTTACTGTGAGAATGTTTAATTTCCTGAACCTATGTTTTTGTTAAATGTTCTTCAGTATCTTCAGGATTTCTTCCACTGTGAGTAAGAAATGTTGCTTATAAAATGATCGGCTATTTGGTTATTTGAATATCCGTAATTGTTCATGTGTCTTGAATGAAGTATCAACTATCTGTGATTCTTCATTATGCACGTACAAAATGTATTACTCACCATTAAATGCTAATTCTGCTCCCCAGGGATAGTTTAGATAGATAGTTTATCTTATTGTCGTATGTGATTTGAATGTTTGCGAGCCCTAAGACGAAAGGTAAGAACCTGCGCATCACATTGTGATTGCTCCCTGCATTCTATCACTCTGCATTGTTAGTTAGGCACTTGCATTTCACTGTTTAAGTCAAAAATACAAAAAATCGGTGGACCGGGCCGCAACCGGTAAACCCTTTGTTTGTTGTTTGACCTACGGTAGCCGGACCGCAAACCGGACGGATTCCCTATTCCAAACAGTCAACAGGCTAGTTGGGAATGTTGATTGGGGAGAATCCATTACTGTTGCTGCCTATGAATTTCCGGGCCTCAATAGTTTTGGCGCTAGAAGGAGGGCCGCCAGTGCATGGATGGCCGAGGAAACCCATTTTCCCGAGATTATTCCGCTGGTTACAGTTCTGAAAGTAGTGGACCGCGTAATCCAATTCCGGAAGAAGAAAACAGAGAACATCTATATGCTGTTGGTAATGAAGTAGTTAACGACCTAAGAAGACACACCCGTGCATACGTAAAGAAGCTTGGAGGGTTTCCAGTTATCCCTGACTTACCTAGAAGAGAATACAAGAAGAAATACCGTCCTATAACAAAAGATTCATTGTTGGTTGGAGACTGGGAAGAACTTGTAGAGACTGCTCTGTAGGAGGTTGAATTACCTTTGAACCAAGAAGGCCCAGGTACCCCTTACAGTTCTCATGCTCAAACTCCTGTGGGTTCACCTCCTCACTCTCCACCTCAACTCATGGCCGGCGTTAACACAAATCAACCTTCACCTAATCCTCCAAACCCACCACCTACATGGAGAGCCAGATCACCTCTAAATCTGACCCCGCCTTTGCATGACCTACCTCAAGCCTTTGAGAAGTTACTGCCTAAATTTGACCCCAATGAGAAGATCCTAGTGGATGATCATCTACAAAGTTTCTACTTGGAAATAGAAGGTCTGAGGGCTAGGGAACATGAAGATGTGGTGTGTAGACTATTCCCGCATACCCTCAAAGGAGCTGCAGCCTCGTGGTATTTTGGATTGCCCGCTAACTCTATCCCAGACTGGGATACATTCGAGAGAATGTTCAGAAGTAAGTACGAAGTCCAAAAGACTCACGCTTCCCTCATGAAAGGACTGTGTGCATTGAAGAAAGAGAAAAAGGAAAAAGTGCACAGTTTCACACAAATGTTTGCAGCATATCTTAAAAATTTCTCTGAAACAGATAAGCCTTCAGACAAAGTACTGATTGAATACTATACTTCAGCTCTAGGCCCTGATTTGGCCATGTTTGCAAAAGATAGGGCCAAGCCTACTTTGACAGAGACCTATGAAGAGGCAGAAGTGGTGGAAGCGGAAAGAGAAAGTATTGAAGACTATCCAAAACAATCAGGAGAGAAAGGTGTGGGAAGAAAAACCTTATTGTTCACTAAGCCTAAGGAAGAAAAGTCACCAGATTATGAAAGTATGGCCAAAATGATGCAAAAGCTGTCTAATAAGATCATAGACTTAGAGAAAGAAAAAGAAGCACAAAAGTTCTACAGGCCATATTATAAGAAAAGGGAGGACAACAATCAGCCCCAACCTCCTCCTCAAAAAACTGCATCCATGAATCTGACAGAGATAGGGATGGAAAATTTTTGTACCTTTCATCAAAAACCTCATTCCGAAAGGAACTGTCCGCAATGGATAAATTCAATGACATTGGTCACGAATCAGATGTTGGATTCGAGATTAACGGAGGAAGATGATGAGGAAAAGAAAGAAAGTGCTGCTTCTACTTCTACAAAAGGACAGGAAGAAGAGACCATGGCATTATGGAATTCTGTCTCCTTACTCGATGCAGAAGAGGAAAATACTCAGGGACACCAGGATGTCAGGGAAGCTAACGTGACAACTAGAAGCCAAGGGATGATTAGTGATGACAGTATTTTTCTCCCAAAGATCAGAAGGCTGCAAAGAAATATCAAGAAGAAATTTCAAGATAAATCCTTGGCTGATAAGATTCCGGAATTCACTATTACTAGCCAAGATCCTAAGCAGAACAGAATGTTGCCCAAGCCAAACGAAGAGAAGGTGAGTGCTGATAAATCTTTGTCCATTAGACAACAGATCGAATATGAGATTGTTGAGGATTTGAAGAACATAAAGGCAAATGTCCCGCTATTTGAAATGTGTAAAGTACCTCAACAGAAAGAAAGGTTGTTGAAAGCACTTGAAGCATTAGAAGAGAAGCTGCCCTCTAACAATCAACCTCGGGACGAAGAAGAAATTGGAGAAGCTAGCACCAGAGGTAAGTCTAAAACTAAACATCCACCTTTCCTCCTGACGTTTGAAATCTTTAATCATAACATGCACAATTTTCTGGTAGACTCAGGGGCATCTATTAATGTCATGCCCGTATCAGTATGTAAGAAAATAAATGGGCAGCCTAAGCCAACCACGTGGAGGGTGGTGCAATTGGATAGGACAGACATTAAGGTAATTGGTGAGATGGAAGACGTCCTAATCCGTCTGGCATCCGATGACAGAGTATGCCAAGTTATTAACATTGTGGTGGCCGATATACCAGACGCTTACGGCCTGGTCCTGAGCAGAGATTGGTCAGCTAAATTAAATGGATATTTTGCCTCAGATTGGTCGCATCTGTGGTTACCGTACAAAGGGAGTCCCAACCAGATTAAAATTTTAAGAGAACCTCACATGAAGTCCAATGTTACTCAACTGAATGAGAAGAATGTACCAGTTGAATCTGTGTTGGGAAACTATTTTCTCGAATTGGAACCAGGGAATTATCAAGTGGAAGAGGCTAGTGACACATCTAACACTCAGCCTGATCTCCTTCTATTTTCTCAGGCTGATGAAATTGACTGTAAAATAGTAGATTTAGCAGTAGGAGTAGATTCATTTTCAGTAGATAATGTTTTGTGGACTTTGTTTTTTGATGGCTCGAATACATTAGAAGGGTCAGGGGCCGGCTACGTCCTTATTGATCCACAAAAAAATAAGCATTTCCTGTCATGTAGATTAGATTTTGAGTGTACTAATAATACAGCTGAGTATGAAGCACTGGTGCAGGGACTCAAGAAAGCGATTGAATTGAAAGTAAGTAATTTGAAAGTTTTTGGGGATTCTGAAATTATTGTAAAGCAAATAAGAAATCAAATACATTGTGTTTCCCCTCACTTGAAAGCTTACCAAAACGAGGTATGGGATTTGCTTAAATGTTTTCAGGCATTCAACATTATTTCAATCCCAAGAATTAAAAACGCAGCAGCTGACTTATTGGCCACTTCGGTCGCTAGGATTGTACCCTCAAATAATCGATGTACTGTTGAATTGCTTTCCAGGCCTTCAGTACCGGATATGATCACCAATTTGCGGGTGTTCGATGATGACCAGCAAATCATAGAATGTTTAACAAACGATGAGGTATTCAAAGGAGCGATTATCGATGATGAAGAACATCAAGCAGAGATGAAATTTGACAATTTCATCCCTAAAGAGGTCAAAACATTAGAGAAAATGTTTGACTTGAATGAAAAATTCAGAAGACCCGCTAACGTAAAGACTCACAGCTCAACTCTACAGTTGGAGCTGATAAACTTAGGGACTGAGACGGATCCTAAGTTTGTGAACCTCGGCAAATGTTGTTCACCAGCCGAAAGGGATAAGTTCGTCAGTTTTTTTAAACAATACAAAGATGTCTTTGCCTGGACGTACCAAGATTTAAAAACATATGATACCAGCATCATCAAACACGTTGTTCCCATCAAGGCCGGAGTCAAGCCATATCAGCAGCCCTTGAGGAAAATGAATCCAAAGCTGGAGCCGCTGATTCAGAGTGAGGTAAAGAAATTATTGGATGCTAGAATCATTTTCAAAGTCAGACACTATGAGTGGGTATCAAATCTGGTGCCTGTTAGAAAGAAGTCGGGAGAAATCAGACTATGCGTGGACTTCATAAACTTAAACCGCGTCTTAGATAGAGACAACTATCCGGTGCCTCCCATGGAGCAATTGCTGCAGATGGTCTTTGGTTCTGAATTGTTTTCATCATTAGACGGTTTCTCTGGCTACAATCAAGTATTGGTAGCCGAAGAAGACAGATTAAAAACGACGTTCAGGACCAAATGGGGAACTTTTTCCTATAGAAGGATGCCCTTTGGACTGATTAATGCTGGAGCAACTTTTCAGAGAGCTATGGACATAGCTTTCCACGGACTGATTGGACAAAGTGCTGTAGTATACCTTGATGACATTACAATATTTTCGAAGAAAAGGGGAGAACACGCTTTTCACCTAAAACAAATTTTCGAACGCTGCCGAAAATATGGCATCTCCCTCAATCCTAAGAAGTGCGTATTTGTAGTCACAGAGGGCAAGTTGCTGGGACACATAGTCTTAAAGAGAGGTATATCTATAGACCTAGAAAGAATTAAGGCCATTGAACAAATCCCTATGCCACATAATAAAAAGGGAATGCAATCGTTTATGGGAACCATAAATTTTGTAAGAAGATTTGTACCTGATTTTTCCCAGACTGTTAAGCCACTGCAGCAGATGGTCAAGCAAAATGCCCAATTTAAGTGGACTGAAATTGAAAAGAATGCTTTTAGTAAAATCAAGACTGCTGTTGCACATGCACCTTCCCTGAAAAGCCCAGACTTTGATAAAGATTTTATCATGTACACATTTGCATCCGATGATTCGTTGGTAGCTGTGCTTAGGCAAAAGGAGGATGGGGGTGATGAATTCCCAATCTCTTTTATGAGCACTGGGATACAAGGGGCTGAATTAAACTACCCATCCATTGATAACCAAGATTACGCAGTATTTAAGGCAGTGAAGCAATTCAGGCCTTATATATTAAAAAACCGAGCCAAGGTAATAGTCCCTTACCCAGCTGTAAGATCCCTTCTCATACAGAAAGAGTTAGGAGAAAGAAGGGGCAACTGGGTAACAACTCTTCAAGAATACGACCTTGAATTCAAGCTAGCCTCTATAGTGAAAGGTCAAGGGTTATGCAAATTGATGACTGAAAGCAGAAACAACGAAGAACAAGAATGGGAAGATGAAGCCGAATTTCATGTAATGGATGTATGTCCTCTGTTTACAGCTCCTGAGTCCTGGTATAGGGACCTTGTGCATTACTTGTAGTCAAGGCTATTACCAGAACATTGGAATTCCAAACAAAGAAGAGCTCTGCGTTTCAAATCGGCCTCCTATAAACTTGTTGAAGGAGTGTTATTCAGGAAGAATTATGACGGGGTTCTCCTTAGATGTTTAGAAAAGGAAGATGCAAAGAAAGTAATGGTAGAATTACATGACGGTCCGGCTGGGGGACATTATTCAGGCGACACTACAGCCCACAAAATCCTTAGAGCCGGTTACTATTTGCCTACACTCTTCAAGGATGCACATGCACATGTCAGGAAATGTGATATTTGTCAAAGGTGTGGCGGAAGACAGCCTAAGGCAGCAGCACCCCTAAATCCTGTGATGATCACAGAACCATTTGAGCAATGGGGGCTGGACATTATCGGAGAAATAAAACTGAATTCTTCCCTTCTGCACAAGTACATTCTTACTGCAACTGATTATTTCACTCGCTGGGTCGAAGCTATCCCGCTGCGCAAGATAAATGAAGACGAAGTCATCAGCTTCCTACAAGATCATATCATGACCAGGTTTGGAGTTCCAGTTTCGTTAGTATTTGATAATGCTAAATACTTTTCATCGATTAAATTGACTGCATTTGCTCATGATAAAGGAATAAAATTACATTATTCTGCTAACTACTATCCACAAGGGAATGGCCTGGCTGAATCCTCTAATAAAAACCTCATTAGGATCTTGAAGAAAACTGTAATAGAAAACCAGAGAAGTTGGCACTCAGCCTTACCCAACACCCTCTGGGCTGACAGAGTCACCCCTAAGTTTGCAATAGGAGTGTCACCCTATACCCTTGTGTACGGTAAGGAAGCCATCCTGACTCCCAATATCATGCTACCATCTTCCATTCTAGCTCAGGAGTCTAGGGGGTCGGATGACGAAGTTTTACAAATAAGAATATATAATCTCCTGAAAGCAGAGGAAGCCAGATCTAAAGCCAAAGAACGCTTTAAGCAACAGCAAGAGTCAGTTAAGAGATGGTTTGACAAACATAAAGCTGGGACAAAAGACTTTGAAGTAGGAGACTTAGTCCTCAAATGGGACCACCCTCATGATGAGAAAGGAAAGCATACCAAGTTCCAGCAGTTGTGGGTAGGCCCGTTTCAAATCTCAGCAAAACTTGGCCCTGCTACTTATAAGCTGGAAGATTTACAGGGATGGGAGGAGAACTTGCCAGTTAATGGTGTGGTTCTCAAGCCTTACTTTTCTTGAGTTTTCTTTGAGTTTTCTGTCTTGTATATAAATAAGCTGTTTGGTCGTTTTCGAGTCATGTTTTCATTTGTTTTAATTTTGAGTTGTTGATTTTCAATAAAGGGAACAAACTTGCGGTTGTTTGGAGGATATTAAGATCTTTTTGGGAATAGCAAATATGTTGAGTGTCAGACTGTGTGCTGCTAAATGAATTCTTCCAGCCTAATGGTTTTCGCGAATAAAATTCTGTGTGCATTGAAGTCCTGCTTAACCCCTGTGAAATAAACTAGGGTCGAAGAGTCTGGAATACTATGTTGAGGCTCCATCCATTTCACACTTAAAATGTTCTAAGGGGCTACAACAGAGGATCCATGGAAAGGAGCTAGGTAAATAGGGTGTTAAATATAAATGATCCCATATCAAGAAATGAATGCCAAAAGGCAAAGAAGAGTCGATGAGAACATCTTACATCAAATCAAACGCTAAATCAAAAGTACTAATTAGCCAAAAGATCCTCTCCGTCCGTGAGATGAAACATGAAATATATCACTCACACAAAAGGGCACTATGGGATAGAGGATCCTGAATAAAAAATTCAGTAAGGAAAGGCACGCAGAACGACTCATATGAAAAGGGACAACAGTCCAAGAGCACAAAAGTGCTAAATGACATGGGAATGAAGAACAAATGAACACCCCTGTCTACCCTATGTTACAATCTTGTGGTGTCCGATTCCGTCAGCTACCTGAAGAAAAAATTAATAATGAATCTTATCTATCGGCCTAAATAGAGTTATCTGGACTTGAAAAACCTGGTTTCCACTTTCCCAATTGGACTATCATCAATGATTAAGGTACATACTTCGGTCATTTGAGAAATCCGGATAGCTGGAAGATTTCGATAGACGTAATTATTGTGAAACAGTTTGGCACTCAAAGTATAATCATCCAGAGATCTAGGTTCACCAGGTAGTCACCAGTTGTTGCAGCTGCAACCGTTCTCCCCAAATTTCTAAAATTTTGGGCCCCTCCTCATGATTTTGCATTGGTTTTAATCGTTGGATCATTTGAGTTTTGGTCGTGTTTGATTGAAGATGATTTTGAAAGCTTAACCCTCACCCAAGATTCGATTTTGATTACGTTTGGGATTTATGGTGAGTCACAGACTCTAAGTTGGTTTTTGCTTATTGATCAAGCCATTTGTTCTTTACTGCGGGTTGCTGTTGTGGGGGGATAACAAGTTTTCTGTCCATCGCTGAGTTTAAAAAACTGTCCGAAACACTTAAGTCATTTTTATCGATATTTTACTATATTAAATCGATGGCTGATAGCCTTTCCTCGTCCGCCGTTGCGGCTCCCAAACCGATTTTCCATCCGAAGTATGAAGTGCTCCACCAGCCGATGCGTCGAGTCCTTAGCCGCTTACCCATAACTTCTCTTCTTCCGCCGTTGCGGCTTGCAAAGTCCTTCGTCTTCCGATTTAAAAGTCTTTCGGCGTTCGATTAAAGCCTTTTTTGCCCGCATTTTGCTTACCCATAACTTACAGCCCCTCCACCGTGGCGGCTCTTAAAGCCCTTTCATGTCCGACGTAGAAGCCTTCCGACTGCCGATTTATGAGTTTCCCGTCCAAGGCTCGATTGAATTTCTTCTCAGAATCAGAGACGCACCAGGCCGTTTTTCTTGTGGAATAGTCATTCAATTGATAGAATCTGATGCTTTGTTTGTAACTCCTCTCCAATAAATAATACTTGTCGATTGATTGCAGGTTGGTTCGGGAGATCGGTCAAACTACCGTGGCATGGAGGAAGACGGACCGTCTAGTAGGAGCAAGGCCGAAACTAGCAGGATCGCAGAAGAGAAGGACAAAACGAATGAAGACAAAGAGACAGACTAGAAAGACCTATCAGCTACTGATCAGGAGATAAACGCTCACAGAAAATGATTGGGAAGAAAAATGGCCAGAAGAGGAAGTTGAAACGTTGAAGAGATTGGAAAGTCACACGCAGCCAGGATCCCTAACAATGGAGGGTGTAGTTTAAATACTGAAAAGATAGGACTGAGAGGGGGCTTTTTCCCTAGAGAATTTTGTAATGTTTACTTGTAAGAGGAACTATTTCGTTTTGCAAAGAAAAACTGCAAGTTTGCCTGCTGGAGAGAGTGAAATGTGGAATGTATCAATGCAACTCAAGGAATAATGCTGAAGAGGAACTATTTTGTTTTCAGCCATGTTTCATTTACTGTGAGAATGTTTAATTTCCTGAACCTATGTTTTTGTTAAATGTTCTTCAGTATCTTCAGGATTTCTTCCACTGTGATTAAGAAATGTTGCTTATAAAATGATCGGCTATCTGGTTATTTGAATATCCGTAATTGTTCATGTGTCTTGAATGAAGTATCAGCTATCTGTAATTCTTCATTATGCACGTACAAAATGTATTACTCACCATTAAATGCTAATTCTGCTCCCTAGGGATAGTTTAGATAGATAGTTTATCTTATTGTCGTATGTGATTTGAATGTTTGCGAGCCCTAAGACGAAAGGTAAGAACCTGCGCATCACATTGTGATTGCTCCCTGCATTCTATCACTCTGCATTGTTAGTTAGGCACTTGCATTCCACTGTTTAAGTCAAAAATACAAAAAACTTGGTGGATCGGGCCGCAACCGGTAAACCCTTTGTTTGTTGTTTGACCTACGGTAGCCGGACCGCAAACCGGACGGATTCCCTATTCCAAACAGTCAACGGGCTAGTTGGGAACGTTGATTGGGGAGAATCCCTTACTGTTGCTGCCTGCGAATTTTCAGGCCTCAACACTATCCTATTCACGCCTTCACTCATTGGATTGATAAGATTCTTTCCCCTATTTGAGTTCAGTGTTGTGAAGGCACTTACTCAACTTTCTACTCTATTTTGGCATTGGCTTGAGAACCCTCTTTTTGAAAAAAGTTTGAGGAATATTGATTTTCATTTCTATCTTGATGTTCTAGTTCCCCTTATAATGCTAATGTGTCATTTTTTTTCATTTTCACTCTTTATCTAGATTAGATGTCTTGATGCACCCAATGTTATAGTGTTATTTGCCACACCTTATGCGCCATTCCTTAATGGCCTTCCCTTATCCTTATGCAGACTCACTATATAGCCCTGACTCATTATATCCATGATGCTTCAATCCAACCCTAAAAAAGACATTTTTTAAGATACACATGGGTGAATAGCTATGCAACTCGCGTATACGCATATTGCACCATTAGAGCCTGCATACATCGGGTTTCATGCTAAAAACAAAAAATATTTGGAGTTTTCCTCATCAAGTAACGAATAGCTTGATCCTTGGCCTTCCATATGTCTAGAAACGTTCTGATTTGACCCTCCATCTTCCATTTGAGGGCTATATATTGAATCATTGTGAAGAATTGGAGGAGGAAACTAAGAGAATAAGGAAACTATAGTGAATTTCACCCATTTACATATGCTTGAATCTGCATCCCTTTCTCCTTATTGTTAGAACTATGTGTCCATCTCCTAAGGTCTGCATTGTCATTGTGAGCTTGCCTTGCTATGGAGGATTGAAGTAGTGGATTCTCAGGTGGAGGAACTTGTTTTATCAGTTTCGACGAGTTGTCAGTGGAGGTTGTCACATTGTATCTCTATTCTTACATTAATAGAAATATCCTTTTCTCATCTAAATTTCATGTGCAACTGTTTATATTTGTAGCCATGCATATAGTTGCTTTATACACGTTTAAATGGATTATGCTAATTTGAATGCTAATAGTTAAAATATTTTATGGTTGGATATATATTTGTTATTGAGGGAAAATTGTAGGGACAAGCATTTGATCGTGAGCTCAACGGTGGTCTTCTTTGAACATCCGGTTGAGGTACAAACTCTTTCCCTTATTTGTTAGATTCTTTAATTTATCTAGTATATTTGAGAATGGATGTGATTTCTGGTGTCATCCTGTCTGTTGTGGTCCACCCTAGGCCATAGGAATATTTTCTCTATAACATAATTGATTACTCCACTGGGGAAGTATACTTTTTGTTGGGTTTTTTGGGTGTATTTTTTCTTGAATTGCTCTCTGTTTCTTTGCATTTTTGTGTCGCATTTGGTAGTGTAGTAATCCATGGACAGTTACTTAGAGTGATTGGGATTTTAGCTTTCCTTTTTACCACCTTTTTCTTTGTATATGCGGGTCATAGTACTAATAGGTGCATATATACGCGGTCTGTTTTTTTGTAGGTTGCGTACATACGTTGTTGTTCTTTGAACAATCACATATACCCCAAATTTTGATTGGTATATTGGTTTGAGAGATTGTTGGGTGGGTTGTGAGTGTTGTTTAGTATTCAAGGGTCCTTATTCTATTTGTCGACCGCCTCTGTTATGAATGGAAACCTCTTTTTCATTAAATTTTCTTTAGGGAAATTAATGTTATTGCCATTTTTTCCCTTTTTGTTTTGATTTTAGTGCATGAGTAATTGCGTCTTGATTTCTTACTTGGCTTGTGTATTTGGGCCTCATTGTAGGGGCTGAGAGTTTGATTGTTATATTTTGAATTTTCATTTATTTATTTTGAAAATACAAAATATTTGCATTATTTCATATTCTTTTGCATTTTGCATTGAAATAAGAAATCGCATCAGTTTGCTAGGAATGAAAATATTTTAGGATTTAATTTAGGAAAGGATGCACTTGCATTTGAAAGGAAAAGAATTATTTTTTCACTTCATTTAGTGGCATACCATCTTTTCATTTGGAAAACAAATTTGCACTTGACATTGTTTCCAGCTGTGCATATTTACTTACATTGTTGAGTCATCACATCACTTGTTTCGTGGCCATATCCCTTAAGTAAGCACAACCTATTAAAATGAATGCTTAATTTAAAATTGATTAGACGATTTTATTTTGTAGGGTGCACCAACAAGCATAGGTTTTATATTCATGGAATATGATTATGTGAGTAAACTTCTCCAAGACTATAAAACAAAAGCAATTATGTGTCTGACCAGGGAGAGGAGAAATCGTTGCTATAATAAGAGTTCTTAGGGAGCTCCTCTTACACAGGAGTTAATCACAAGGCAACGTGCACATTGATGGTGTGGATATCCTTCCACTACCTTCAGTGAGCACGAAAGATATTTCTAGGATCTTACTCATATATGGGGTCTCTTGAGGTACCTTTGGTGCTTTCGAGCTTAGTTACCCTACCCATATGGTGGATCCTGCCTACAACTATCCACATGAGCATTAGGTATATTGAGGTCACCTTGATTGATTTTCCTAGATACCATACGGGGGTACTTACAGATGTTATTCTGTGGGTGTCTTGGACAAGTAGGGGTCGGACAACACAGTTTCTTTATGCGTTGAAGCTAAGGGCCACTATAATTGGTTAAACACCTCCGCTTGTAGTGTATGGGAGTCTTAGGCCTCTCCTAGGTGAGGCATACCTACTGCATTTGGGATCTCATTGACCCTTCTTCCTTGTTTATGTGCATTCACCCTAGATTATTTAGGGGTGTGCTCTGTGTTCGTTAGTTGGCCTTAGGGATCACGATTACTTGAGTTTCTTTTTCTATGAAATCATCGTGGATCAAGTTTTGACGCTTCTCAGTTCTCGCCGTTTATCTGGTTTACTACCTTTTGACTCTTAGTAGCCACTTTATAAGAGGGCTAGAAATTATAGGAGAACTCTTTCCCATCAAGGTATCCATAGGATTTTTACAATGAGTACCATTTATGAGACTCCAGAGTTCCCTCCATCCCTGTCATCCACATTGGGAGGAGGAGTTCATGCAACTCCTTCTTCGTATACCTTATGGATTCCTGGGACTCCGGTCTATACTGGCCCTCATACGGCTTGTCCTTTCCATCCTATAGGAATGAATCCTTTTGACTTCATAGAAATTTTCCCAAACTTTTCCTTGGGAGGGTCGGGCACCGTGGCTTAGTTTATTCCCTTTAGTTCTAGTCCTTTTTATGTTTGGCATGTCGAATGTTTCAACGAGTATTCCATGATCCATACAAGGTCCTAGTGCAGACCCTAGTGTTGGACTAGGGGCACATGTTAGCCCCTTTCATTGCATATCAGTTCAAAGGCAGTCATATTCCTCCTTCTACTCTATTTGTCGGGGGGTGGCCACCCCCTTCGTGTGTTCCTCACACTAGTGTTCGTCCTGTTATGGGTGGTGGTGGATATGTGAACATTGGTTCTACGACTTACATCCCTTCTTTCATCCCATCTTTCTGTATGCATATTCCTTCGAATGAATTTCTCATGACGAATCCTACCCATATTCCAAGTGGGCCCTTGGGAGGGAATATTCTTGTTTGTATGGGTCTCCCATTGTCAGGTATCCCGGTATCAGGAGGCTTCATGCCTCCTCATGTGTGTGTGGGCAACCTAGTTCATGAGATGTTTAAATTTGGTAATGTTGCTCCCAACATCCAAGGAATGCCTCACATGGAAATGACCATGCACCTTTTCACGGGTCATATGGGAAGAGGCTACTATCCAAATGGTCAAGGTCATGGCCTTTACCAGAATCGACCTTTCATGGGGGCATGGAATCAAATTTCATGGCCTAGCCTCCCTTTTTTAGCTACATTGAATCTACTTGACCTAGCTAGACTCACAAATGACCTAGTGTGTCATGATCCGGCATGACCTCTAGTCCCCGCTAAGCTTGCTTCAGATATTCCAAAGTTTGAAGGTAATAAGGGTGAGGAACATTGTCATAACGTTACAAATTTTCATCTATGGTGCTCTTTGAAATCATTGAATCATGATTTCATCCCATTAAGACTGTTTCAAAGCACCTAGGCTCATAGGTCCAGCCGCAAAATGGTATATAGATCTTCCTGGGGGCACATATCGGACTTTTAATGGCTTGGCCATGGTCTTCCTTAATCACATTCATTTGTCGGTTCGCTATGATGTTGGTACCAAACTCTTGTCAACCTTTCGACAAGACAACGCCATTCACATTTCCAATCATATTCAGGAGTGGCGTAGACAAAATCAATTGATTAAGTTCAATATTCAATTGGAATTTATATTGGAATGGTTCCTTAAGTCCTTGTTGTCGTATATCGTGAAGGATGTTTTGATGTCCAAGGTAGCAACTAAGGAATAGACCATTTTTCAAGATCAATAATTAGATTTGATATATGCTCACTCTAGGATCTTTTATGATATTATTCCTTACGCAGTGAGGTCTAATCATGACCCTAACTTTAAACCAAGGCCACATGCTGATGATATTGTTGGCTCTACGAGTGCGAAAGCTGTGGAATAGGTTGCAAATAAAATGTAAAGTTTTCTATTAACCAGTCTACAGCCGGAAAAGCTACGAATTTTTCCACCCCCACCTAATTGGTGGATTACACTCCTTGTAATTGTCAAACCAGAAGGGTAGCTAACAACCCAGACTAAATAGGAAGGGGAAGAATAATAAGAAGTGTGGGAATAAAAAGTAGAACACTAATTATGACAATAACGATGAAAATGTTAGTAAGGACAAGAAAACTAAATGAAAGGTCAAATTCCCATGTAAACTTTGTGGAGGATACCATCTTACACACTTGTGCCCTAGGACTTATGAGGCTTTGAATTTTGTTGCATAGATCCCAACTGTGTTGATCGATCCCCTTCTGCATAATCAAAAGATGACTTCAAGGAATTCGGTCACTAAAAGTGGTGGGAGTCAAAACCTGTCGGTTCTGGAAAGTGTTCACAATTGTATTAATATGAGGTTGGTTGTATATGTTGCAACCCATTCATGAGACTATGGCCTGTTGCAACCGACTATGAGTAAGGAGCCTCCGCATATAGATATTCTCTTGTATATTGACAATCCAGAGGCTATACCATGCGTACCAAAAGGAGTATTGAAGCAATCGGGGCACAATCCTAATTCCCAAGCCTCCTAGCACTATTCTATCGTTGTGGATTCAGGCCACACTCCCTGTGCGATTTCAGACTTAGAAGTGCTTTAGACTTGTCCCTCGTAGAGGAAAGCATTGTTGAATGATTTAGGAGTGGATGACCTGAATGGACCTGATGTTGTCATGTTCGATACCCATGAGGTCTACACTCGCTTGCCTTACCATGTGTCTTTTCAAGTCCATGTGGAGTGTTTGAATAGCCATTAAAAGTATAGCTATTGATGAAGGTGTTGTGACCTTCATGATGTCTTTGGCTTGTTGGAAAGGCCTTGGCTCTCCCATGTTGTCTAAATCTATGACTATGCTGACAACTTTTGATGGAAATTCTTTTAGACCGCATGATATTATTACTTCCCTTCAAGTCTAGTTGAGGGGGAAAACTGTGCCGATCGAGGTTGAGGTGGTTGATTCACCCGTTAACTATAATATTTAATTTGGACAAAACTTTTTTTTTTATGCCATGAAGTTTTTTTTTATGCCATGAAGGTGACCATGTCATCGATATTTTGTGGCGTGTGCTTCCCATACGAAGATAGAATCTCGGAAATAGATCAATTGTCATTTGATAATTCTAGTTCCTTAGCATCATGGGGTCCCACTATCTTAGTAATTGATAATTCTTAGCTGGTAACTGAGCACATTGGTGTCGAGATGTATTTGTCGCTTATGGGAACCTTTAAATTTTCGACGCCAATTTTGTTGATTGAGTCCACTCCCGATGGATTTTTACCATTGTCATGTCCAGTCCCATATCATACTTTGTATTTTAGTGACCCTTGGAATCTTCCCTCTTCAGTTAATTCAGTTGAAGGGAACCCATCTGTCGGAATGGCTATGTCATTTTCTATAGCAAAGGACATTTGTCAAGCTTCATATGAAATTGATGTAGACCCTGATATTTCCTCTTCGGGGACAAAGGAGGAAGATCTTGTTCTACCGCTAGGATTTTGTTGTCCACTCAACTTGCTCACATGAATGTGTTGATAATAATTCCCCCCCAATATGAAGCAATTATCGAGACCATGAGTTGTCTTGAAAGGCCTTGGGAGGACCTGCATTATAGACCTTCTTCCCTACCAGATCTTGAAAGGAGTCAGCACGATGAGTCCTCATCGGCCTTAGGTGAGGAAGTTGATTGCCTTATTCTCCCTTTGGACAAGTATGGTCTATATCCTAAAGGGAACACTAAAGATATTTTTACTACCGTCTTGATGATTCCCCGAGAGCCGCCTGTTGTTGAATTTGAGACTTATCTAAACAGCCCCATTGTGCACTTTTGTAAGAGAATAGAGTATCCAAATCACTTTCGACTTGTGTTTGAAAAAGGCAAACACCTATTGCGATTTATTGTTTCAATGGTTAAAATCTTGGTCAACCATTTAAAGGTTGAGGCAATACTTCAATTTCCTCCCTCATGCTCGATGACCTGTGTTTGAGCCTCCAGTCTCGGCTAACACTTTTTACATTAGTGTATATATTTTTGGTTTTAACTACCAAAATTTCATAGCTTCACTCTAGTCATTTATCCATCTCTATATAGTTTTTTGAGCCTTATGGATTAATGTTACAATGTGAATATTTTTTGTGGAACAATTTCTTCAGGTAGTAAGGGGTTGTGCCTAGTATGCTCGTGCCTTCGACAGTTATATCTTGTCACTAGCGTATAGGATAGGATCACATTCTGCTTGCATCATTGCAATGTCCTATGACCATGTCAAATTAAAAATAGGTATGAACACACTTCTTAATGACACATAACCATCATGATACTACTAGAAGTGTCATTATGTAAGTGATAGAGCTCTCCCAATCATGGGTACCCTAGTTAGATCCTATTTTTCCATTCGGTTCCCATGATGATATTCCTCTGTAGGTATAAGAGTCTCTTCTATCCTCTCCATTCCTTCAAAAAGAAACTTCATGTTCCTTCTTTTCTTTTATGTTGGCCTTTTCCCTTAGGGACTCCTATTTTATATCAGGTTGTAAGTGCATTGGATGCATCTGTTTCCTTTTTGAACTTAATGTCATATCCCCACTTCAACATTATAAGCCAAATTTCCTGATCCTGTCTCAATTCTAGTCAAGCAGAGCCGTATTGTTATCCCTTGCAACTTTATTACCTCGGACTCAAGATGAAACATTCCCTCGAGTGTCCTTATCGATATACCATGTGCTTCCTTGCATTCAACATAGGTATGTTCCACTGCTTGGAACTAGTTTTATTTCTTTTGACACTTGTTTCCTCTTCATTGCACTATAAGCACATTTTATTATTTTCCAATATTTATAATATGAAAAAGACCAAAAAAATTTAAAACGTAAAAATCCAGAGGGGAATTATATTCTTTTCTATTGGCAATTGTCATGTCACCTTCGAACATAGCACATTTTACGAGTCCATTCATAATGGGTTGGGTTTTCTAGTATGACCTTAGGAGTTGTACTCATTATTCAAAGTTTCTCCACTGAATGGTTAATCTTCCAGTCCCCATGGAGCCTCTGATGATGCCTCCTATGTTACAGAGTTGTCCCGGTTTGCACATTTGAGTCTATACTAACTAAGTGTCTCCATTTTCCTCATCCTCTTGTTTGAAGGAAGTCTTTATCCTAAGCCATCCATTCCTCAGTTATCTTGACTCTTCATGTTGTCCATTCCTAGTACACATAGACTTGTAGTCCTACCTTGCACCCTAGTCCTTCTTTCATTATTGATAGGTGACCTTGAACTCAGCGAATGCCATCTCATCATTGGTCATTGATTGAGTGGCTTCTCTTGTGTTCGACGACAAGAAATTTATTCAAACAATGGGTTTTGTGTCGTGCCTTATATACCATTAGAACCTATTGGTGATTTCCTCACATTTATCAGTAGTTTTCATCATTGGATTCTATTTAGAGGGTATCTTTTGCATGCAACTTGCATCCGATATGCACGAGAGACACACATGGTTACTGGTTTGTGTCCATCCCAGCCATTTGAGTTCTTCCCAATCATCCAACCTTGTTGTGTACCTCATGTTGCTTAGTGGGTGATCCATTAATTCCCTCCTTCTAGTGGATTCCATTCCATCAACTTCAGTTCATCCATTATGGAATTGGGATCTAGAATTAGTTGAGTTCCTTGAGACTTGCAGTCATCCATGGTAGTTTCTCTCGCTATAGATAGATTTGGGAATACATCAATGTCCCTGGATCGATGGATTATTCAAGTGTTCAACCTCAACACCTCTATTCGCACTTGTTGAATGCACTCAATAACTTAGCACCCATTTTCATTATTGGTGGGTTGTCTCACGTCTATTAACGATATACATCAATGACCGATAATTAGACGATGTTTCATCATGTTCAACCTCAACACATCTAACGTGATGGGACATGTACCATTAACACTTTGTGTATACATCCTTAGAGTATGGTGGCATTCCATATATGATACTACCTTGATCGCGACAGTACCTATGGGATTTCAGCTCTCATACCAGAGCATGTACCTTATCATGTAACATATGTCTTCATTCAGCATGGAGACTAGACTCCACTATCTATTGTGCATGGTTGTGACCACGTATGACATATGTCTATTATTCCTATTCATGGCAATTGTACTTATATGTATCTGAGACTGCTATATGTACTCTAGATATATAGTCATGTATAGACAGTTATTATTTTAACATGTCGACGATTAACTAGTTCTTCCACCTGGATCTTGACTACTCCATTTTTGGGACCATTATAATGTATTTCAACCATCATGTACCCCTTTGACCTCACACATTAGGGGGAATTTGTTATAACATGATTTTCCACACCTTATGTGTCATCCCTTAATGGCCTTCCCTTGTCCCTATGAAAAATCACTATACCCCCCTTACTCACTATAGACTCGATGCTTCAATCCAACCCTAAAAAAACATTTTTTAAAATACATGCGGGTGAGCAACTATGCAACTCAAGTATATGCAGCTTGAACCATTACAACTTGTGTAAATTGGGTTTTATGCTAAAAAAAAAATTTGAGTTTTCCTGTTCATGTAAGAAATAGCTTGATCCTTGGCCTTCCATATGCTTGGAAACACTATGATTCGACCCTCCATCTACCATTTGAGGGATATATATTGATCCATTGTGAAGCATTGCAGGAGGAAACTAAGAGAGTAAGGAAACTGTTATCTCCCAAAATATATTATTTTGATAGTATGAAGGATATGAATATCACTAACAGTTTTAAAGCCTCTGTTTTTTTATTTAGGTAAAAATTTCACAAGTTGTTGCTTTCGGTGGCTTAGGCGAGGCTCAGAACATCTCATTAGCCACCGAAAAGGGGTTTTCTTCGGCAAATTAAGAAGGAGTGTGACATATGCGCTGACCACTGAAAGAACAGCAAAATCCCCCCCCTCGTGTTTTTACACTACAGTGACAAGCTTGGGAAATTACGCAGGTGCAATAAGAGCTCCAAAAACTGAAATTATATATGAAATGAGTCATTCAATGACTTCTATTAATCAATTCCAAACACTTCTGCGACAAGACACAAATGGGCGTTGGATACACATGATGGAAACGGTTTCTTACTTGATGAATCTTATTCTAGTGTATGATGAAATACAAAGCTCCCCCGAAATTTTTCTTTTGACAGTAGGTTGGAGGTCTAATCCTCTGCGATGCCAATGTTTTGGAGGTTTAATCCTCTATGTCGCCGCCACTTAGTGGCTTGAGGTTCTGATCGCCGATCATCAGTGGTCTGAGGTTTCGATTGTCAACGATGAGGTTTGTGGCTTGAGGTTCCGATCACGAAGCTAACGATTTAAAGCACTGACACTGTGGCAGCGTTCTGGTCTAAAGCTCCGACGGGATAGTGGCTAGAGCTTCCGATCATCGATCGCGAAGCTAATGTTTTGAATCACCGACACTACGACAACATTCAATCTTGAGGTTCTGATACATTAGTGGTGATAGGTTCTAATCACCAACAATCAGTGGTTTAAAGCGCCGACATTGTGGCAACGTTCAGATAAGAAGTTTCGACGCACTAGTGGCTTGAGGTTCCAATCACCGATCACTAGTGGTTTAAAGCACCAACGCGTACAGTTTTGGGATTCTGATCGTGACGTTAGTGATTTGAGACGCCGACACTGCAGCAGCATTCAGGCTTGGAGTGTCGATGGGCTAGAGGACAAAGCTTCTGATCGTCGATGTAGAAACCGTCACGACGCTAGTGATTTGAGACGTCGACACTGCGACAGCATTCATGCTTGGGGCGCCGATGGGTTGGAGGTTATAACTTCCTATCACTGACTGCAGTGGCAGGGTAGAAAATTTCAACGGATTAAACAAGAAAGGTCACGTCAGTTAACAGCCAAAACACTGGCTTTTGGCAGCAAATTTACACTAGACCAACAACAGCAATCATTAACAACCACTTCAGTTATTAAATGATTCGCTCAATGAACTAGATCTTCACAATAGATAGACAAATAGTTAGGTAGGGTTTGAAACCCTAATATGAAAAAACTATCACTTTTTAGTATTTTGGTGAAAGCAGATCAAGGTTTTCAGGATCTGGACTTTCTGTAGAAGGCTATAAAGCCTAAGATCGATTTTGTAATAAAGGTTCAAGTTTAGGGATTTATAAGCCTATAATGCTTTCATGCTTCTCATTTTACTTATTTATGATATAATCTCTTTTGTTGTGATCTGTTCAGTCATCATCTCTTTCTTTACTGTATTTATGCCTGAATGTGTATTTAGGTCATTTTCAGATTGATTAAAAAGCTGATAGTTGTCATCCTATTGGTTTGTTAGTTCGATTTGATTTATAAATACCATCCTCATTAGGATTTAGCCATTTATATGCATGTGTTTTGTATGTAAGTCTGCCAGCCTGGTGAGTTCTCCATCCCTGCACCTTATTGTCGAACTTCTGAGCAACTGTAACTAAAATCCTTGTAAATGAGTGAGTTTTATGCATGCCTTGAGAGTGGAAAGGTTATATAGGTCAACTGACTTGATCCATATCAAAAAACCCTAAATTTTTTTTAAGTTACCAGGCATCCTCGAGCTACAACCTAGAGGAGTTTCCTGGAGTGATAACAAATTGGCGCTGTTGCCGGGGAGAGGAGACTGAAGCTCAACTTCCCTAGGAGACGACATAGATCCATGCTTTGATGATAGACAAAGCTTGGACACTATTATGCTTGTAATCATCTATCTAGTGACTCCATTGATATAAGGTGGCTTCAAGAAGACCAAGTACTAGAGAAAACCCAAAGGGGCCACCAGCAACACCAGTTTCAGATCTAGAAGAAATTTTGAGAAAAGCTAGGGCTTTACTAAGACAGACCAGCAGTGCTGCACAAAAGGCTACATCAGGTATTTCAAGAAATCTTTCTGCTATTATTTCTTCTGCTGAAATTCTTAATTCCCAGGAATTTTTAGATACCTCAGAAAAATCTATGGGTTGGGCATCTTCAAGTACTGCTCCTTATGAAGATCCAATCCCTGGTGACTCCACTAGGATAAGTATACCACCGCCTTCTCAGCAAGTATCTTCATTAGTGCTGTCTTCCACAACCCTGTCCATACCCATTTCCAATATGGTTGCCCCTCAATTGACCAAGATGGAAAGGATCCTGATAGCTAGGTATGCACCCCTAATTTTACCAAATCCCCTCGCAACCATGCCTACTGGGGATTACCTCAAATATATGCCTAAGTTTACAGAGGAAGGGGATTTCACCGCTGAAGAACATCTAGAGGCTTTTTACAACTATGCTAAAATTATTAACATAGAACAAGAAGATGTATGGACTAGGGTTTTTGTGCAAAGCCTAGATGGCCAGGCTAGGAAGTGGTTTAAGGAACTTCCTGCTGGATCAGTGGCAGGCATAGAGGCCCTAGATGACATTTTCCTAAAGCATTGGGGAGAAAGGAGAGACCGCCTCTACTATATCACATAATTCAGCAACCTAAAAAGAGAAAATGGGGAGTTTGTCTCCAACTTTACCAAGAGATTCAACAATATGTACAGCAAGATCCCTACTGAAATTAAGCCCATTGATACCTCAGCTAGAATAACCTATGCGAATGCCTTTGACTCTGACTTTTGATTACTTCTCAAAGAAAGGAGGTCTGTTTCCTTATCACTCATGCAGGATGCTGCCCTAGAGGTAGAGTCAAACATTCTGGAATCCCAGAAGGTCAAAGGGAGGATAGACAGGAAAAAGCAGTCAGCAGACTCTAGTGGGGATTCTGCATCAGAGAACAAGATTGACAAAATGACCAAACTGTTAGATAACCTGACTGCTGAAATTTCTAAATTGAAGGACCAAGGACATCTACCTGTGAGGGGTAAAGGGCCAAGTGACTTTGCTTCTTGAAACCCAAATTTTTGTTCCTTATAGAAAAGGAAAGCCCCTAGTTCAGATTCTCAGAAGGGAGAGAAATCAAGGGGAGGATCAGAGGATAAGAGCTCCATTTCAAAATGTTGTATTAGAAGAAGAGCCAGAATTCATTGAAGAAGAAGGAGAAGCTAAAGACAATATCCACTGCATGGAGGATGAGGTGGACTGTTCTTTTCTCACACAGGCAGAATATGAGGAAGCCCTGATTGATGAGCATATCACTGAAGAGGCTGTCTATCAAGCTGATGGTTAGGGAGGTTACAAACTGAGGTCTAGGCTGGTTGCTCCCATAAAGAAGAATGTTGTACCTATCAAGCAACTTGGTACACCAGCTAGAAAGGTTGTTGTTTTACCAAAGAAGGGGGATGTACCATCCAAAGCATTGCAGAAACTGGCACCTTCAGCCACACCTGATGAAGTCCAACTCAAACCTACATCTCATGAGGTAAGGTTCCTAGATAGGCTACATTATTCTTTCAACCTTGATTCTGAAATTCAAAAATTGAAAATCCTTTCCCTTTAATTGAGCTAATGAAGAATGATGCATTCAAAACCTCCATTCTGAATTCCCTTCATCCCAAGGTGCACATTGACACTGACTTTGTGAACCTGCAAGATTTCAAGCCTATTGTAACCCTGGGCCCCATGAACGAATACCTAAAGGACTCCTTCCCACCATTCTATATATCCTTGAACATCCATGATAAAATACTCCATAACTGTCTGCTGGATTCAGGAGCCTCTCATAACCTAATGCCAAAGGCAGTGATGGATGAGATTGGCCTCAGCATCACCAAGCCCTACCATGATTTATTCTCCTTTGACTCCAAGAAGGTCAAGTGCTTGGGCCTCATCAAAGACCTTGCTATAAACCTAACTCAGCTACCTTCGAAAAGCATCATGATGGACATTGTAGTGGCTAATATTCCTCCAAAATTTGGCCTCTTGCTATCTCGGTCATGGAGCAAAAGACTAGGTGGCACCCTTGATATGGATCTCACATATGCCACCATTCCCATGTTTGGAGGGGAGACTAAGAGGCTGTACATGGAAAATCAGCTAGCATACATTAAAAGCAAGGAGAGCCACTCAGTGAATCACCCCATCTATGCAGTGGACACTGATTTTGGGTCTTGCATTTTGGAAATAGATGATACTTAGTAGACATCAGTTCAACTCACTAATCCCACCTGTTAGCAGCCCAAAGAAGTAACAACAACAATATGGACCATGTATTTTGATGGTGCTAGCACTCAAAGCTCAGTAGGTGCAGGTGTAGTATTGATCTCCCCATCTAAGCAAAACATTCACCTGTCTTATAAGCTTGATTTTAAAACCACTAACAACATAGCAGAATATGAAGCCTTGATGCTAGGAGTTAAAGCTTCCAAGGAGATGGGGATCATGTGCATGAATATTTTTGGAGATGTAGACCTCATCATACAGCAGGTCAACAACACTTTTCAGACAAAAATATCATACTAAAGGCCTACAGGGACGAGGTATGGAAACTCAGAGACTCCTTTATGTTTTTTGAACTGTCATATATTCCTAGGGATTTAAATCACCTGGCTGATTCCTTGGCTGTCTCTGCAAGTATGTTTGTTCCTCCTTTATCCCCTAAGCTCAACTATGATGTTCAGGTCAAGTACAAACCCTCTTTGCCAGACAATGTAAAATTTTGGAGGGTGTTTGAGAATGATGAGGAGCTTAGTAAATTCCTTCAGTTAGTAGATGAATTCTCTGACATACACATAGACCAGGAAAACCTTAACATCGAGGAGTCCAAACAACTCAAGTTAAAAGATAAAGTGGCTGAGCATAACATTGTCCAGTTTCCTAGCAACTACATACCCCAAGGTCTAGAACCACTGGAAGAACTGTTTGATCACAATGACATCCCTCTCAAGCCTGCCAAAAAGGAGCTAGATCCTACTATCCAAGAGAAAAACATAGGCAGCCAAAGCCGTCCTAAACTGATAAATATTTCCACGGGGTTGAATGCTGATAAGAATTCTAAGTTTTCCAGCTTGATAAAAGAGTTTGCTGATGTTTTTTCCTGGGAGTATAGTGACCTAAAAAATTATGACACCAATATCATCCAGCATAGAATTCCTTTGGAGAAGGACACCATTCCTTTCAAACAGAAGCTGAGGCCCATCAACCCTCTCCTATTACCTGTGATTGAAAAAGAGATTCACAAACTCCTCAAAGCCAAGATCACAATCCCCCTCAGGTATTCCAAGTGGATTGCAAACCTAGTAGTTGTAAGAAAGAAAAATGGAGAAATAAGGTTGTGTGTGGATTTTAGAAACCTGAACAAGTGTTCCAAGAAAGACAATTATCCACTGCCCAAGATGGAACACCTATTGCAGAAAGTCTTGGGGGCTAGGGTTATGTCCTTCCTTGATGGCTTCTCTGGATACAACCAAGTTGTTGTTCACCCTGATGACCAAGAGAAGACTGCCTTTACCACCCCCTGGGGCACCTTCATGTACGCTAAAATGCCATTTGGGCTAATGAATGCCAGTGCTACTTTTTAGAGAGCCATGGACCTAGATTTTGTAGGGATAAAAGATAAATTTGTGCTGATATATTTGGATGAATTAACAGTTTACTCTCACAGCCATCATGACCACTTGCAAAATTTAAGGAAGGTATTTTTGAAGTGTAGAAGGTATGGAATATCACTGAACCCCAAGAAGTCCCAGTTTGCACTCAATGAAGGAAAGCTCCCAGGCCACATAGTCTCAGCTGAAGGTGTAAATATCGATCCAGTAAGGGTGGAAGCAATTCAGCAGCTGTCAATACCAAGGTCAAACAGAGACATTCAATCCTTTTTAGGCAAGATAAACTTTGTCAGGAGATTCATTCCTAAGTTCTCCGAGCTGGTAAAGCACATAACAGTCATGCTAAAAATGGATGTAGAAATAAAGTGGATAGACCAGGAAAGAAACTCTTTTGAAGACATTAAGAAATACATCATGGAGGCCCCAACCCTGATTAGTCCCGACTACACCAAGGGTTTTTACATTTTCTCTTTTGCATCTTATGACATAGTGGCAATTGTACTATTACAAAAGAATGATGAAGGTCTTTATCATCCAATTGCATTCTTCAGCAGAACCCTGAGAGATGTTGAGATGAAGTATGACCCAATTGAGAAGCAGGCTTATGCTCTCATAAAATCTCTGAAGACTTTTAGAATCTACATTCTCCATGCAAAGGTCATTGCATATGTCCCTTCAGATGTTGTGAAGGATGTTTTGACTCAGCCTGACATTGATGAGAAGAGAGCTAAGTGGATTGCCAGACTCATTGAGTTTGATGTAGAGGTGAAACCCACCAAGCTGGTAAAGGGATTAGGTCTGGCCAAACTCATGGCCAAAGAAAACTGTGAACTGATGGGCATAAATTTCACATGTGTCAAATCAGCAAGGGTGCAGACTGTGGTAGCAGCAGAAACATAAGTAAATCAAGATCAGAATAACATTCCATCAGTAGCTCATAACATATCTTCATGTGAGTGGTACTCAGGTGTCATTCAATTTTTGCAAAAATTAGAAGTTTCTCCTGATCTCACTCCTAACCAAGCACGAGATCTTAAGTTGAAATCTATTAAGTTTTGCATAATTGACAAACTGTTGTACTGGAAGGATCAGTCTGGAATTTTGCTAAGGTGTCTAGATAAAGAGGAAGTAGAGCAGGTCATGCATCACTTTCATTCTAGCACATCTGGAGGCCACCACTATTGGAAAACCATAGCCCACAAGATCTTAAAAGCATGATACTATTGGCCAGTCCTCTTTTCTGATGCATGCATTTTTGTAAGGACCTGTGACCAATGCCAAAGATTTATAGGGAAGCAACAGCTCAAATCCTTTCCCCTTAGGCTTGTTACAGTGAATGGGCCTTTCTAGCAATGGGCCTGGATTTCATAGGTGAAATAAATCCATCTTCTAGTGGACAACATAAATGGATCTTAGTAGCCACTGACTACTTTACCAAATGGATAGAAGCAGTACCCACCAAGAATTCCACTCATCAAGTCATCATGAGATTTTTATATGAGAATATCTTTAGCAGGTGTGGTTTCCCAGTAAGGTTAGTAACTAATAATGCACCAACTTTCAAAGTTGGGGAATTGATTAAAATGTGTGAATCAATGGGTATTCAGCTGGTGCACTCCACATCCTATTACCCACAAGGCAATGGTCTGGCTGAGTCATCCAACAAAATCTTAGTCAGAATCATCAGGAAAATGCTAGAGACAAATCAGAAAAGCTGGGATTCAAAGCTTAAATTTGCTTTATGGGATGATAGGGTAACAGACAAAAGTTCCATAGGGACTTATCCATTCAAGCTAGTTTATGGCACTGAGGCCATTTTTCCTGTCCAGCTCATCCTTCCAATGGCAAAGTTCTTTCAGGAAGAGGGAGATGAACCAAATGATATGGTGAGAAGGATGCTGGATTTGGTGGAGTTACAACAGATCAGGGAGCAAGTTGCAGAAAAATCAGAGGATAAAGGGCATGTTTGACAAAAAAGCAAAGGCCGACAACTTCCAGGTCAGAGATTGGGTCCTCTAGTGGGATGCTATCAGATAGGACAAGGGGAAACATGGATAATTTGACTCTTTGTGGATTGGCCCTTTTGTGATAGCCCAAGTACATAAGAATAACACCTTCAAATTGCAGAATCTGGAAGGTGAAGAGGTATTTGATGTCCCAGTAAATGGGCGGTTCTTGAAACTCTATTTTATTTGAGGCTTTGAGGCCTTGTTATTGTAAATTAGTAGATAGTAGGTTGTTTTGCTTTCAGAATAAACTCCATTCCCAATGGAACACTAGAAGATAGCTTCAATTATTCTTTTTCAGGAAAGGCATTTTGGTCTGGGGGTTCTTGGGACCTCACTGGGAGGTTCCCATCCCCAAGTAGGAGCCAGATGTTATCTCCAATTTTTTATTTTTATTTTGATAGTATGAAGGATATGAATACCACTGACAGTTTGAAATCCTCTATTTTTTGATTTGGGTAAAAATTTCACAAGTTGTAGCTTTCGGTGGCTTAGGAGAGGCTCATAACATCTCATTAGCCACTGAAAAGGGGTTTTCTTCGGCAGATTAAGAAGGAGTGCGACATATGCATTGACCACTGAAAGAACAGCAAAATCCCCCCCCTCATGTTTTTACACTACAATGACAAGATTGGGAAATTACGTAGGTGCAATAAGAGCTCCAAAAACTGAAATTATATATGAAATGAGTCATTCAATGACTTTTATTAATCAGTTCCAAACACTTCTGCGATAAGACATAGATGGGCATTGGATACACGTGATGTAAATGATTTCTTACTTGACGAATATTATTCTAGTGTATGATGAAATACAAAGCTCCCCCGAACTTTTTCTTTTGATAGTAGGTCGGAGGTCTAATCCTCTGCGATGTCGACGTTTCATAGGTTTAATCCTCTATGTCGCCGCCACTTAGTGTCTTGAGGTTCTGATCACCAATCATCAGTGTTATGAGGTTCTAATCGCCGAAGATGAGTTTTGTGGCTTGAGGTTTCGATCGCAAAGCTAGTGGTTTAAAGTGGCGACACTGTGGCAGCGTTCGGGTCTAAAGCTCTGATGGGGTAGTGGCTAGAGCTTCCGATCGTTGATTGCGAAGCTAGTGGTTTGAATTTCCGACACTATGGCAACATTCAGTCTTGAGGTTTTGATACATTAGTGGTGATAGGTTCCTACTTTTTGGTTCTCTCTCCATAATCCATCAGCAAAAGGAGGCTAGGCAGAACCTCCATTGAAGGGCGCATCTTTTTGTTGAAGCAGAATTTGATTCTGGGCATTTTCAGTTTTTGCTGTAGGAAATTAGGGATTTTTACAGAAGATGAATTTTTGAGTGATCCCAGCATAGGATTGCTCTCCTCCTCAAAATCAAAATTTAGAGACCAATATCGAGATTTTTGGTTGGGTAAAACTCCAGGAAAGTTAAACCCTAGTTTGACCACGGGCCTGAAATACCCTAAAATACTAAAATGGGTAATTTTGGTACATTTTCTATATATCAGTATTGAAGAATTATCAGGGACTGAAACTTTCACAAGAAGAAGATAAAATCCTGATGTACCCTCTGTAAAAATTTTAGACTCGTATTCACTATATTCTGGGAGATATGTTTCCTCCAAATCAGGGTTCCAGCCTCTTCCAGGATTCATCCCTAAACAGGACACCTAGGGAGAATTGCAATATCTCGGGCTACGAAGATCCAAATGAAATTTCTCAAGATGTTCCAAATAGGGTATGGACTTTAATTTGTGTGGTAAAAGTTTGAGACCTCGAAGGTGAAACTGTGACATGTGGAAGTCCATACAACTTCTCAATGCTGAACAATCTTGAAACCAGTCACCTTGGGAATACGCTCATAAGTCCCAATTGGTGAAACCAATTCTGGTAAAACCTATGGTGTTTAAAAGAGGACATATGAGGTTACCTCAGTACTAAATTTTAGACACAGAGGATCAACCATTTTTGAGATACCGTAGAAACAGTATCGGGCATTTCTGCAGAAGCAATTGGTAAACTAGGGTTTCCTGTTCTAGGAGCTTCCCTCCACTGTTTTCAAAAAAGGAGTACATTGGATAGATCACCTTGAAGAGGTATATATTTATATATAATAATATTTGAAAGATTTCAAGTTTTGAAAATTAGGTTTTCTCTGACAAACCCTAGATCAGCCAGCTTCGGAACCAGGACGGACACCTCAAATCGGTAAGATCTAATCTTTTGCTATTAACATTTGAGGTTCTCATTTCTAAATGACTAGTCACACCAGCTTGATGACAAGCTTGGTGAAAATGACAAATTCCAAGCATGGAAGTATTGGATCTCTATGGTTCTTGAAGAAAATTAATTGGACACCTACATAAGTGGAGAGGTTCCAGTTCCAGAGGGAGATGAGGCTAAGACCTTACATAAGAAGAACTTGGTCAAGGCCAAGAAGATCATTTCTGATTCAATCAAGGATCACCTTATACCACACGTGTCTTCCCTAAATACACCTAAATAGATGTTTGATTCCTTAACCAAGCTATTTGAAGGGAAGAACATAAATTGAAATATGACTTTAAGAAACCAGTTGAAGAATGTGAAGATTCAAAATGTAGAGACCATACAGTCATACTTTACAAGGGTATCTCAAATCAAAGAACAACTTGAAGTAGTAGAAGAAGAAGTGGAGAATGCATAAGTTGTGATAACCACCTTGAATGGCCTCCCAGGATCATGGGATTCATTCATTCTAGGAATGTGTGTGAGAAGGAAGTGATTACTTTCAGCAGACTCTGGGAAGAGCACACATAAGATGAAGCTCTACCCATAGTAAGAGAAGAGAAGATGGGAGCAACTGAAGATTAAGTGCTCACGATTCAAAGAAGATCCCTCAAGCAATGAGGAATATGAAGAACTCAATTCTTGAAGAGCCTCTTATCCATCTTGTGCATTTGGATAAGGAATGATGATGTTATAGATGAAGAAGATGATGAAGCTGAAATAAGGAGTCTACCCATGAAACAAATAAAGATAAGTATTCAATTGTCATTTCATGATATTGTTTTGTTATGCATTTGTTTATATTCAGTTGATGTGTTATGCATAATAGAATGTTTGCATTAATGACAGTATACTACTAATATGCATGTGATGGGTAAGTATCTCATGATGCTATACAACTCTCCATTTCTACACGAAGAGACTTTTGCATCCACTAGAAGTTAAGACACATGACAAGTAGAATCATGTGTGTAAATGAAAGAAGGCCTTGTATGAGCTCAGAAGACACCCATAGGATAAAAAATTGCATGAGGAGATTTAAGATCACCTAGAGTGATGAAGATCTTAACCTTTGCTACAAGGTTGAAGATGAAATCCTGTAGAGGATGACAAGCTCACAGATGGGTGCGAGAAGAACTTTTGAAAAGGTTCAAGATAGAGGATCCTAGTATCCAGTGACCCTAGATGGATACATAGAATATTAGTAGCAGAGGAAGCTACTTGTCACTCCAGTACAGAATGTTTCAATGCATAGAGTACGAAAGATAGAGGGAGAATGTTGCTCCACTTCAGAGGGAGCGACTACAGAATATCCTGAGGTTTGACATGGTATGACAGGATGGACAGCTTACTGATGGATCTAGGATTTACTAAGAGTAAAGTGGATTCCAACCTTTGCTTCAAGGTTGAAGGCGGAATACCAGTGATACTCCTGTTATATGCCGATGAATTGTTCCTAACAGGAAAAGAGGAACTCATTAAAGTTGCAAGAAGAGGAAGCTTTCTAGGCATATAGGTGTGGCAGAATGCAGATGAAATCTACCTAGGTCAAGAGAAGTATGTAGTAGAGATCCTAAAGAGGTTCATGATGATGGACTGTAAGGCCATGACCACACCTATGGCATCGAACTTGAAGTTATTGAGTGTTTCTTCATCAGAATCAGATGATGCCACGATGTATCATCGGATGATTTGTTCCTTGATGTACCTGACGAATACGAGATCAGATATTTGCTTTGCTGTGAACATATTGAGACATGTTCACCTGATAGTTGAAAAGCATGCAGTGAGGTACCTAAAGGGTACAGTTGATCATGGGCTCAAGTATGAAGTGAATCAGAATATTAACCTAGAGGGTTATATGGATTCGGATTGGGAAGGCAGTGCCATTGATAGGAAGAGCACTTCGGGGTGCTGCTTCAGTATGAGATCAGAAAGGAGCAGTGAAGCTTCAGTATGTGATCCAGATCGAGATCTCTCGAAAGAGGGAGTTCTAGCATAGCCAGTGAGACAGGTTGTCTGAGCATAAAGTCCTGGTGAAGTTCGTAGATGGCTCAGACATAAATGGTACTCTAGGTTGTCCTCAGATCGGTCCTGGCGAAGCTCGCAGGTTATCCTTTGACGTAATTAGCCCTGATCTGATTCTATGCTAGAAATGGACAAAGTGAAGTTTGAGTACTTCAGGGAGAAGCTTGGTGTTCTCCAGATCGATGTTCCCTCCAAGGGGAAGTGACGAGTCCATGTGCATTCCTGACCCATGCTCAGATATAATTGCAGATCCATTCTGATATGACTGTGGGATTGGGTCCCACATGATCAAATGTAAGTGTAGAGCCATTCTGATGTGACTATGGGATTGTATCCCACATGATCAGATGTAAGTGCAGAGCCATTCTGATGTGACTGTGGGATTGGATACCACATGATCTGATGTAAGTGCAGATCCATTCTGATATGACTGTGGGATTGTATCCCACATGATCAGTTGTAAGAGCTGGGCCTTTCCACATATGATAGTAGGTGTGTCCTATCATGCTGATGGTTGTAAGAGTTGGGCCTTTCCACATATGATAGTAGGTGTGTCCTATCATGCTGAAGGTTGTAAGAGCTGGGCCTTTCCACAGATGATAGTAGGTGTGTCCTATCATGCTGATGGTTGTAAGAGCTGGGCCTTTTCATAGATGGTAGTAGGTGTGTCCTACCATGCTAGTGATCTCAAGTGTTGGGCCTTTTCACAAATGGTAGTAGGTTTGTCCTACTATGCTGGTGATTGTAAGTGATGTGCCTTTTCACAGATGATAGTAGGTGTGTCCTATCATGATGGTGAATATAAGTGATGGGCCTTTTTGACATGTATGGTGGATGTGTTCCTCACATGGTAAGATGTAAGTGCAGAGCCTTTCTAACATGTATGCTGGATGTTTTCCTCGCATGGTTAGATGTAAGTGCATAACCTTTCTGACATGTATGTTGGATGTGTTCCTTGCATGGTCAGATGTAAGTGCAGAGCCTTTCTGACATGGTGGCAGGATAGGCCTACCATGGTCATATGTGAGTGTTGGGCCTTTCTGACATGGTGGTGGATGTGTTCCTCCCATGGTCAAATGTGAGTGTTGGGCATGCCTTTCTGACATGGTGGTGGATGTGTTCCTCCCATTGTCAGATGTAAGTGTTGGGCGGGCCTTTCTGACTGGGTCAGATATAAGTGTTGAAGAAGATGAAGACCTACATGGAGGCTAGGCCTACAACCAACATGAAAAATGGATGGCTCTGTAGAACTTCTTGTGACGAGAAGAATAAAGATATAGCACCATTTGATCGAGATAGAAGAAGCAGTGATGATCTAGACTTGATGTTGATCCCGTGATTATTCAAACTTGATGTTGATCCAGTGATAATCTAGACTTGATATTGATCCAGTGATGATCCAGACTTGATGTTGATCCAGTGATGATCCAATGATGATCCAGTTTTGATGATGATTCAGAGAAGAAGACTTATGTTGATGTATTGTGTCAGGAGAATACCTTCCTAGTTAAGAGGGAGTGTTGATGTAATTGTAACTTCGAAATGTATTAACTTGTATATCTTATATTATATCCCGATGTTCCTATCGGGAGAGTCATTAATATAATAAAGTCCTGTAAAGTCAATGAGGTTAACCCTCCATTGTAATTCAAGGCAATAGTCCCCACAATTGAGTTGAGGTTAACCCTCCTTGTTGATCAAGGGGGTAAAGTCCCCACAGTTGTGGGGCACTAGGGTTATTAGACTCTCCTAGAGAAGTCAACCATGGTGAGTAATTGTAAAGTGAGGCTGACTTGTTGGAGTGGAATTAAAGTGAACGAAAGAATATAAATAGAGAGTGAGCCTCTCTATTTATTACAACACATACACTCAACTGGGGTCCATGAGTGAGAGAGGAAGTGCTGGCATAAGTGAGAGAGATCAGCTGTCAGAGATCATCTTTTTTGTCTTTGGGTCTTAATGCTGCCATTGGTGCTCATTCTATCCCTGAGGAAGTTGCAGGGTTTTCTCCTTTATGGTTTCCCCGAGGAAAATCTTTGTGTCTCTTGTCTCTTGTGATTATTGTTGTGCATGTTATTCTCTTAGATAAGATCCTAAGATCATATTGCTTGAATGATAAAAATCTAACATGGTCGTATTCATACAACCTTTCTCTGTATGGTTTCCTTTCTTACAGTAGGAGCACTTTCCCTTGTCAAACTTCTAATGTTTGTCCTTCTTAGAGCATGAGGCTTTGTTTGCAGGATCAAAACTCTTCTTTAGGTTCGAATTTAGTGTTCATATTTTCCTTTCCTTTCTGCATTTCCCTCCCTTGCATTGTATGACAAGGGATTTGAATTTTGAGAAGAATTGTTGTATAGTTTCAAAAATGTTGGGTTGTAGTGCTATCAACTCATTCTCTAAAATACGGCCCCTCAACTCATCCTTCTTTCCAAACAAGGATTTGAGCTTCTCCCATACTTCTTTTGGAGTTCTCAGTCCATCAATATGGAATAGTAACTCTCTGGAGATTTGGATGCACACGAAGCCAAATGCTTCATCCAGCTTGTTCGGATACTTCGACTTTTCAAGATGTTGTTGGGGTTCGACCCCTCTGCCCATGGTGACCATGTAGAGACCCTTGTTTCACAAGACTATCTGCATGTTAGCCCTCCAAACAAGATAGTTGAAGGGTGTGAGGATCTAGGGATTCAAAGTTGTTGAATTATCCATCTTACAGCTTCAAGGAACAACTAATTCTTCAAAAATATTTTATTTACCTACAAAAACACTTCCAAAACATTGCAATTCTAAATCAAATCAATTCAAACACTCTCCAATTCGACATGTGCACGTTCCCTGGGTGCATCACACCTAGCTAGAATTCTCTGGACATAATCCAGAGGGAGCAAGGAAAGGATAACAAGAATTATGTGGAACCCAATTGCTTCTGGTGCATAAATGGAAGTTTATAAGGTTTGAAGTTGGCCTAAACACTTGCTTTGATACCATGTTTAATTTAATGAAGCATGGGATATTCAGGCATGTATGAATTAACTTTGAAAAGAATGCTAGATAAGAGAGGAAGAATTTAGTAAACACTGATCAATAATTCATGGCAAAATTGCACACACATGGAGACAAAATTGGAAGAATAGTATTACATACATTGATCAGTAAATTGTATGTAATACAATGGTGTTATAAATAGAAGAATTTGAATGCCTTAGGTAGGATTTGAATCTACCAACCTAGACTATAATCCTTCCTTAGGTAGGATTATAATCTTGCCTTAGGTAGGATTATAATATTTTTTAAAGAAACTATATATGAATGGAATGGAATGTTCAAAATTTTGAATATATTTTTATTGTAAGTCAACTAATTGTATTAAGAAAGAACAATTGCATAGTCATTCAAGTTAGTTGTCCAGTTGGGAAACCCAACCATCAACAAAACATAAGTTTGTCATTATGGATTCTGAAAGCTATGTATCAAGAGTTTGTAAATATCCAATTCTTAGCTATCCTATGTCTATTTTGAATATTGTAGCATTTTCTGAAAAGAGTTTGGAAAGCACAACTATGATAATAGGAATAAGAAAAATAGACTAGAGTGCTTCTAAGACTAAAACTAAGGAGAGCATTCTTAATCATCAGAAACAGAGATGAGGGGCACCTATTGGGTTGAGGTATAATGGGTTTTCTCATCCTCAACATCTTTCTCAATGAACTCAAATCCAATGGTAGTTTTTTACTGTCAAATTAAGTTTTGTTTTCATATCCTCATCTAGCCCTAGAATTCCTTCTACATCTACCTCATTTTATATTGTAGTCCATCAACCTACAAGATAATTTTGTTCCTTTTCCCCTTATGATCCAACAAAAAATTACCCAACATAGATTTTTTGTGCCATTAGAATAAGGTTTCCTGAAAGCATTTGGTATCTCTATTACGAGATTTCCTCATGTTAGGAATCCAAGATTGCATGTGTTGTTGAATTTGATCCTCATCCATCACTTTCTTTTCCCATTTAACCCTTTCTTCAACTTCCTCAATTTCATTTTGGATTCTCGTCGGTGTGTGCATGCAATAACGAGAGGTTGAGGCTGAGGCCTCTTGTATAATGCATAGATGGTGGTTGAATCCTCCCCCCTTGCACCCAAGTTGACCCTTAGTACCTCTAGCATTTCTCACCATTATGGTCCATGTTCATTGTGCATTAATATTCCTACATGTGTTATTCCTAGTGTATTTCCAAGTATGATATGTGGTGCCCTTGTCTCTCTTCTCAATAAAGTACCCACCTAAATATTGTTGACATATAGGGTCTTCAAAGGAAAAGAATTGCCTAAGAGCAACAAGTTTTGAAATCACAAGCCTTACCAAATGACTATGTTCTGCATATCAATAAATCCATTATTAGTTTCTATCTCATTCATCATAGCTATCGTGTGTTAGAAAAGCTCTATAATTTATTAACAACTTGTTTTGCTTTGTTAGCGATCCACATCAAAGAACCATAACTACCAGTCCTCCTCTGTGTCCTTGGGAAATATCTTGATGTCTATTGCACATTATGATTGGTTAGATCGATGTCCAAGTGTCTCGATTATGCATTACATATTGCATACTCAAAAGTGTGGAGTGTGGGTGCGGAAGGAACTTCCACTTCTTCTAACAAAGGGTCTCTCACCTCATGGCGACCACTATCAAGCACCCAAATTAGGGTGTTCAAGATTTGAATATCATTAAGTTATGATAATTTTGTTTCTTTCAATAACTTTGTAACAGATACTACAACCATAATGCCTATAAATTAACATAGTAAAAAGTAAGTCATATTATTTAGTTTTAAGAATGAATAGCCATTGGTTTTTTTCCATACTTTAATCGAGTGAAATTTGACAACCATAACACTCAATTTCAAAAGTAAAAAACTGCAACATTAAATACTCATAAAATTAGCTAAGAAGTCATATTTTTACATTTATGTCTATACAATGTTGATCTTAAGACAAATGTTTGTTACTAAAACATCAGAATTACAATATAAAGAGACAACACAAAATGGATGTGACCATGACATGTGGTAGCAACATGTCAATAAAAAAGTGACAAATTTTTCTACAAAAAAATGCTCTTATGTTTTTTCAATGAAAAAATTACAATGTATTGATTTTATATATTTCGTTGTTTTTCCAACAATGTAATATTATAAACAATGTCATAATGTGTACCCAAATATACTAGTGGAGGGATGTTGGCTCATTCAGCATTGTGGTTAGCACTCGTTCATGGGACCCAAATTGCTTAGTTTGACTCCTTCGTCATGGATAGCGCTTGCACATGGAACCTTGGTTCCATGGCTTACTTCAACATTATGATAAGGAACTATCCATGGAACCTTGGTTTATGGTTGTACCTCTTCACATCAAGCATTAAGGGAAACACGTTTTGAAGGGGGGGGAGATGTAATGCACCTAGGGAGGTGCCCAAGATGACAATGTTATGTATTGAAGTCATCTTTATAAAATAAGGCACATGTAATGTAGAAATCAATAATTGTATAAATACTTACTAGAAGGTTCTACCTACTAGAAAGATTATTCTCTAGAAAGTATCTAGAAGGTTCCACCTACTAGAAAGTTCATTTTCCAAAAATTACTTAGGAGGTTGGATAGAAACTATATAAAGAAGTATAAGCATTGGAATGAGATGTCTTGTGAAGTATATTTGATGTAATAGTTGTAGCAAGCATAGCCATTAGAGCAAATTTTGGGTCTAAAATGGGCCCCATAACAAAACATGCCACCTCATAAGAAAATGAGCCACCTCATAAGAATAAGAGCCATTGAATTCAAGAACCAATAGAATTTCAAAAAAAGAGTCAACCATAATGGTTGACTTGGCATATTTGTCATTGAAAAAACTACTTTTTTTATTTGTATATTCAACTCATCTCCCTGTGGTTTACTCAAATTTTGACCAGGAGCACTAATTGAATGTAGAATTTAATTCTGCATCCAACGAGTACCCACACTGCATACTTTTGAGGAACCCACCCCACGTAAAACATGAAATACACTTAAACATGTTACTTTTAAGTGACCTTGGCATTGTATCATTATTTTGATTCAATTTTTGGGTTAAAGGATCACTACAAGTGGTCTAAGAGCACTTTCCAGGGCCAAAAACAAATCATTTTTTTCCTTGAATTCTACAGGTTTTCAAAGCAAAAACAAGGGTTGTGACACTTAGATCATTTTCTCAATAATTTTTGGAAGAATTTGTAGAAAATAATTGTAGATCTAATTTTCTATCAAAAAAATATGTGATTTCAAAAGAAAGTTGCTCAAATCGAAGTCCATACAAAGGAAATATTGTTGTTTGAAATCTATTATTTTTTAGTGCTTCTAGTGACAACCATGTGTCTTGCAATGGACATAACTTTTGACAAGGAGATCATATTGCAACCAGATCAACTCCATTGGATAGAGGATTTTCATGACTTTGATCTAAAATATTACATGATATATTTTCGGTCAATATTGAGTGTACTACAACCTAAAAAATTGTCTCCCTCAAACCCTCATGGAATTGAAGAATGACAAGGTGGATGATAAAAACTTTACAAGATATATATGTAGTTGTGGAAGATATGAAGCAGATAAACCATAAATTTAAGGACGATCATATGATTGTTACCACATATTATTTCATCGTTAAAGATTATATCAAAGAAATATTTATATGCATGTATGAATTAAAATATGCTTACGAGGATTGGTATGTGGATAGTTGTAATTTTTGGGAAGACAACTACTTCCATCTTCTTTTTATGACTCTTCTTCACCATATGAAGAGAAACTCATGAAGAAAAGACAACTGCGAGTGGTGCCAATCAATTCCAGTATGCTTCTTCTATAGTAGTAGAGTTCCTTTTAGATCCAACTTTTTACTGCTAAATGGAGGATTTGTTTGCTTTAGATGGTTATAATTATTTGGATCCACATGACCATGATGGAAATTTGAAGCCTAGCACTCAATGATTCATGGATCTTAGTTGTGATTGCTTGGGTGCTAGCTTGTGCATGTGGACATGGGACCCAATATTAATGGATGAGTTCCTTATATTACTTCAACGTCGCAGTTGGTCCTTGCATAAACAGTACTACATTGGGGTGCAAATTGAGACATTTTTTTTTGATGATTTTTACAAAAATCCATTATAACGTTGGAAAATTTTAAAATTTCTTTAAATTGCTATATTTTCTCTTTTTATCCCCAATGATCGTTGAAATTGTGACGATAGCTTCATTATGTCAAAAATAGGGTGTTCCTTCATACAATTTCCACGTTTGTGAGGTTAGAACATTTTTTTTTAAATAAAATAAATAAATCATTTTATTATTATTATTACTTTTATTGATTAATTTTCTTCTCTTCACTTTTTGTCTCCAAAGATTGTTGCAATTGCAACGATACCTTCACTACATCAAAAACAGGATATTCCACCATTGTGATTTTGACATTTGTGAGGTTAGATCAATTTGAATAATTTAAAAAAAATATCAAAATAGGAAAAAATCCTGAACTCCATCCACATCTTCCTAATATATTATCTAATTAAAATAAATTGGGAAATAATAAAACCTTCTCTTCTCTTCATTTTATTCATTTTTAGTCACCGATTTTTTTCTATTTTAGGGTTTCAGGGCTTCAAGCTATGGGTTATCCCCTACTTTCTTCATTCTTCCTCAAGTTTACGGTGGTTTCCTTTTCGTTTTGTAGGTGCAAAGGTTTCAAGTTTTAAGGCAAGGTGGTCTATAGCTTGAATTCAATATCCAAATTGATTTATAGTCCGCAAAAAAAATCCCTACCTCTTTTGCTTTTTCCTAATATGATATTTTTATCTTAAGAAATTGTTTTTCTTTTTCATGATTTTTAATGTATTTATTCAAAACAAGTGACCTTGGAATTTTTGCTATAATTTTTTTTCCACAACGATTCAAATAGCGAAACTCGTAACCCACTTCTAGAATAGTCCAAAGAATATGTGGTAATATTTTTAGATCTTGATTCATTACAAGCTCAGAGTTATATCTTCAAGAAGTTATGATTTTTTACTATCCCAAAACCTAGTCTAAAACAGGTGTTCTGGGGAAAAAGGTCATATATGAGGCATCTAAGATCAAAATTGAGTGATACCTATTGAATAAGAAAGAATACAGACCAGGGTATATGTACTAGGTTTTTCAACTGCAGAAACACAATAACGGACATGTGGCATACAATACAAGTTCGCTATTCTGGATAGGCCAAAAATAAGAAGTGTTGGGATATTTCCAATAATGTTTTACTGGAGAATCCAAAATAGTTTATACCTATTGCATCAGAAAGAAGAAAAACCATAGTACATGTGGTAAGGTTTTCAGCTTTAGATACAAAATATTAGACACATGGCATAAAATACAAGTTTTCTCTCCTGAAAGGACATAAAATAAGCAGTGTTGGGACATTTGCAATAACTTTCCACTGGAGATTCCAAATTAGGTGAGACATGAGGCATAGGAAAGAGAACATTTCACCATACAACAGGTCGAATTTTCATACCCGGACAAGTCAAAAATCAAATTTTACCTCAATTACAATTCGTCCATAAAACAATCTTCCAATCCAGGTTTGAAAAAGTTACACCATTTTGAATTTGAATAACTTTGAGTAGAAGGATCTATTTGTGGTGAATAATAAGGTGTGATATATATTTATATTATTCAAAATGCCACCAAAAGGAAGTGGAAAAAATCACACTCCACTCAAACCACCAGAGGATTCATTCTCGACCTACGATGAAATGGAAGACATATCTTTTAGAGTGTCCAAGTTAGAAGATATGATTTAAGGGAATGTGAAAATGGATGACTTAGTTAAATTGGAAAATAAGATGGATAGTAAAGAGGATCTCAAAGGGATGGATAGAAAATAATATCTTCAAGAATTTATGAATGATATAAAACATTGATTTATTCCTCATGTATCTACTCGAGAAAAGGATAAGGAGGAAAAATGGGACTTAATCCAGTCATATATTGAGAAAATTGAAAAATAATTGGAGAGTAAGAAATTTGAGTCCTCAAAAGTTGATAATTCACTACAACATCATGGTTTCAACTCAATTCTAAGCAACAATTTTACTCCCAAAATCAACATGAGAAAGTTTGATGGTAATGATCCAATAACTTGGATATTCCAGATGGAGCAATTATTTAATATACACCAGGTACCAGCTTTGCAAAAGGTAACTATTGCAACCTTATATTTGGAGCCTGGTCAATTCACATGGTATCAATAGATTTGTGACCGTAAAAAGGACTCCATTATCTCTTGGTAAATATTCAAAAAAGAATTGATTGCACATTATGGGGATATAAATAACAACACCTTCTTTATCCAGTTGGTAAATCTCAAGAAAAAAGGCCCAGTTACAGAGCACATCAAGCAATTTCAAAAGCTAAGTCTCAAGGTGAAAAATATTTCAGAAGATAATTTTTTGGATCTCTTTATTGGAACCTTGAAGTATAACATTCAAAATGAGGTGTGTCCCTTCGAACCACCATTCTTGGAGAAGGTTTTCATGATGACAAGGAAGGTTGAAAGTAAAATTATGGCGATATACACTAGAAATAAAACTTCCAACACATACAGATAGAATGATGTTCCTTCATCTAACCAACCTCAGAAGTTGACACCTCAACAACTAGAGGAAAGAATAATGAAAGGTATAAGCTCTAATTGTGACAACAAGTACAGTAAATGACATAAGTGTGGAGAAAATAAATCATTCTACATAGAAAGTGAAGAGGAAGAACAAAAAGAACAGGAACCACCGCAAGGGGACAACCTAGAAGTGATTAATCCCACCATATCTTGTCATGCTTTGGCTGGAATTAGCACTACTCAAACTCTCAATATAAAATGATATATCAAAAATAAAAAGGTAACAGTGTTGATCGATTTTGGTAGTACTCATAATTTCATTCATTGTAAAGTAGCCAAAGATCTCAATTGCTTTGTATATCCAGTACTATAATTTCAAGTTATTATTGTAGATGGAGGTACCATCAATTGCTCAGGGAAATGCCATAATATCAACATTACTATGGGGGAATATGTATTTTAATAGTCCCATGATTTCTATCACAATGGGTGGTGTTGATGTGGTATTAGGGGTTCAATGGTTACAATCATTGGGAATGGCGGCTTTTGATTTTTAGAAGCTTTTCATGAAATTTTCCTAGGAAAGAAAAGAATTTGTGTTAAATGGTATCACAAGGAAACCAAGCAAAGTGATCAATTCTAATGGTATGTTATACCAAAATCCTGTCATCATCATGTGATAAGACCTTTGACATACCTACTTGCCCTGAATCCCAACACTTGGAGTGGAAACCCATGTTGTCTATCAATCTTTCATGAAAATTCCCAGCACCATGCTTTCCTTGTTAGCCAGGAGCAGTTCCTTGCTCGCACCACCTTTCTACTGTTTTTCGTAAGTGGTGCCACTTCCTATTGCCCTTGGTCCATAAGCAGTTCTTACCTAAACCACTCTGTCATAGGAGGATAAACGTGGTACCCTAGGTAAAATGGGGAAAAGAGAAGATTCTTGAGGCTTCTAGATCATGAGCCTTGTGCCCTCCCTTATCCCTATCATTGTGGGTAAGTTGAGCTCGAGATCCGTCATCCTAGGATCTTAGAGGCCACCTCATCCATAAATCTCTCAACCATCCCTATCCATTGAGCCTTATAAATACAAGCTCATGTCCATGGTTGAGGGGGAGAACCATTGAAGTATTGTTATGCTGTTGGATTGACCACTTGGACCAAGCCATTGGAGAGCATAGAGAGAAAATTTGGAGCTTATGGGGATGAAAGTTTTGGTTTCATAGAGATGCATGTCGACACTAAGTCTTAATTGGTTGTAAACTTCTCCATTTTAATCTTAATGCAAAGCTGATTTCCGTCCCACTTTACTATTGTTGTTTTATTTCACATGTAAATGTTGTTGGATTCCTTAGTCATTGACATGGATTAATATATTATGTTTTGGTAGCTTTGATGTGTTTACGTGTTTAATTTGATTGTAGGTACACAGGTTTACTATCGAAGCAGGCATTCTAAGTATCTACGATATCCAGGGAGGGTCTTCATCCTTTGTCATTCATTTGTTCTGGATCTAAACCATTCAGACCAGAGTAACAGCTTCTGTCCGCAGAAGGTGAAATATTCCTGCTAACAAATCTGGTGACTCTGCTGGGGAATAGATATATGTATTAGCCAATTTGGTCTTCCTCGGTTCTTCAACTCTTGTCCGAATCCAGGCTCCTTCTCCAACTCTCTTCAGTCAGATCTGCTATCTGACTCAGTGAATTTTGGTTTGAAACTTCTAGATCCATTCAGATCTGAATCATTTCGACCTTTTATGCTCTATTTTTATGCTCAATCTATCTGTTTTTACCTTGATCTGGTCTTTTTCTGACTTGATCAGTCGTTCTCTATGTGTTTTGGAATTTTACAGGGAACCATGCTTATGCAGTGGGCAAGAAGTGGTGCCACCGCCTGAACCTAGTGAGCATCCCACGGTTCCACCGCCTGAGTCTTGTTGGCAAGAAGTGGTGCTGGGATAGAACCGCTCTATCAATACCCGAGAAGCACGGTGCCAGGTAGCCATCATTCCAAGACCTCATTTTTCTCATTTTTTGTAAAAAGTTTGAGTTGATTTTGCTTTCTGCCCTGCACTGTCAGGCTTGTGTGTTAGACTCTGATGCTTGTGGTTTGGAATTTTATGGTTTAAGATTGGTTTGATTGGGAAATTCAAAAGCTAGGTTAAACTTTTGATTGTTCATTCACTTTGGTGCTTGTTGGTTGTAATTGGGAAAGGATTTCTTGTTTTTTGAAAAGCTTAGGGTGTTAGTAAGATCGCTTTTCATTTCTGTTATATAGACTAAAAGAAGAACACTTGATTGGCGTCTTAGTTTCATTTCTTGTTTGCATAGAAAACTTCTTTTTATTCCTTTAAAAAAGAAATTTTTTGACTGGGATTAGGTTATCATCATTGAGCGTTGGACATTGGATCTCTGATTGGATTTACAAGCTTTCAGGCTCTTCATGTTATTTCATCTCTTATGCATTTAGTACTATCTTGTCATAGTAAAAAATATGGTAGTTTTAAGTTAGATTTCCCTATGTTTTAAGAAAATTGAAAATAGAGTGCATTTGCATGTAGTGTGCTTCTTGTTTTTCTTTTAGGAAAGAGATTCTTTCCCTTCTCATTGTTTTCAGAAAAGAGAAATCAGTTTGGAAAGTGTTGCTTGTCTTTGATTTTGTGTTCAAGACTGTTGTTTGGAAATATTTTTGGTTTTGAAACAAAATAAAATACTCTCTTTCCCTCTCGTAAGTAGGCATATTGAACGGTAAAGTGAAGTATTTTGCATAAGCATATTGCATGGTTTTACTTTTCTGTCAAAACACCATGCATTCACCTAACCGTCCACTTTAAAATTAACGGTAGTTATAGGTTAAAATTTACATAGCAATTGGAGTGATAGGTTAGAGACGTGTTTGGGCGTTGTTAAGCGTAGGACCTCTCGTTATTTGTCCGCATTACATCCTGGGACTCACGCGGTTCTTCCACGTGCCGTCGGTATATCGAACGACCTTTCACATACCCTTGAGGTATATAGAAAGGTACTTCATGTACTTGATTGTATATCGGAAGGCCCCTTGTGTACGATTATGCATTAGACAACACTACTACCAATTCGAGCTCCCACGTACCTTGAGTATATCGGGAGACCCCACTAGGATACCTTACCCATCTGAGAAAAGCCCTTTGGCCATCTTGCTTGGAGCCATACACCGAAAACAACATTCGGGGAGATTAATACGCATGTACCCTCAAGGTATATCGCGAGTGGCACCTTCTTGACAATCATGATGAGAGACCTGACTATTTGAACTCCTCCTATCATTTTAAGTGCGCTTCTGTTGAACTATAGCTTGTGTAGGGAAATTTTTTGGCATGTTTTCTAGTTTTTTCAGACCCAAGGTTAGATAGGAACTGTACAAACTGGTTGAGTTAAGACAGTCCAGAAGAGTACGGGGCTTGCCACCCGATTTTATTCCTGGTTCAGGAGAAAATCCAATGGAAGCTATCAACCAAGGAGCTGCTACCAGCTCCCAAGTGGGAGATAGTGTGGTTGCAAAAAGTGGAGGACCATATTCTTCACACTTGCCTCCCTTGGTCCAACATCCTTCTTGGGGAAATTCCTCGTTCCATTCTCCCACAGAAGGTCATGTTGATGATACTACCCATCCGGTTTATGGTCCCAATGCTCCATTTTGGGATACCTATATAGGATAGGCCATTGCCTCATTTGGCACCAATTTAAACTCTTCTGAAGATGAAGAATAACATAGGCAATACCGTGCTGCCATTCTCCATGCACAGGAGATTGACAAGCAGATAGATGAACTATTAGGTCCCACACCATCACGTTCCACATCTGTTCCTATGGGATATCATTCACTTGCCGATTCTATGAGACCCATTGAACCAATTATAGATAGGGAAGTAACACCACACGACCCAGGTCAAAATACCACCCCCACCACCTCCCATGTTATGTCTGTTCCAAATTCTCCCAAGTCTTCTGCACCTGGGGCCCAATCTTCAATTCCTATCTCGTCAGTACCTTTTAGTGCCGGGGGAAAACCCCTGACATGACCTACGTTATTTGGCACTGAAATTGTACCTATTCAAGGGCAGACCTCTAATATAGAACCATCTACAGTTTATGTACCTCCCACCCATACTAATGTGGTTAATCCCCCATCGATTTTAGGTCATCCCTTGGGGGCACAACTTGTAACCATTCAACCTTCTAGAGATTATGGTTATCAAATACTTGTAGGTAGCATTAATCATCCACCCAATCCTACAGGAATGCCTTATGCTGGAATTCCATACCCTAGTAATACTTTTACGCCATGGGGGCAACCCAACTGGTCTTACATGCCAGCTATGGGGGGGATACTTATACATCCTACGGGAGGTGTCGGAGGACTGCCTTATGGAGGTCCTTCCCCTGGGGGGCCTAATGGTCCCACAGGATCTAGAAACTTTCCTCCTCATGGTCCTAATGGTCCTAGTGGTCCTGGGGGGGTTGGTGGCTTTCCTCCTAACGGCACTGGAGGGTCTAGTGGTGGCCCTCCTCCTAGTGGTTCCGGAGGCTTTGGAGGTTTACCTCCTAGTGGACCTGGAGGGCCTGGTGGTCCACCTCCTGGTGGTCCTAGAGGCCCTGGTGGTCCTCCTCCTAGAGGCCCTAGCAGTCTTGATCCCAGAAATCAACCCCCTGCGGGAGGATTTTTTGTTAGTTCTTCTTCATAGAAACCTGTCTTTCAGCCCACTTATGGTCCTACTGGTAATTATATTCCATATCAATATTACCAGTATGTACAACCCAATCATTGGTTACCTTTCCTAGCAACTTTGGACTTACCTGACCTATCCAAGTTGATTAATGACCCCATTCAACACAATCCCTCATGGCCTCCTATTCCGGTAAAGTTACCATCGGACATCCCCAAATTCGATGGGAAGCAAGGAGATGATCTGAAAAACCATGTTATGACATTCCATTTGTGGTGTTCTTCAAACTCCCTCATGGATGATTCAGTTCAATTACGACTGTTTCAACGAACTTTGACCGGTATAGCCGTGAAGTGGTACATTGAACTCCCACAACATTCGTTTATGGATTTTGGCTCACTGGAAACCATGTTTCTTACACACTTTCATCTTCCTATTCATTATGAAATAGGTACTAATATCTTAACTTATCTGTGACAGAACACCTCCACCCACATATCCGATCATATCCATGAGTGGAGAAGGCAGAGAAGGCTTATTAAGGCCCCTATTTCGGATCAGTTATTAGCTGATTGGTTTAGCAAATCGTTGTTGCCTCTGATTTCCCAAGATGTGGCTATGGGCGGTGCCGTCACTGAAGAGCATGACATTAGTCGAGCCTAGTATCTAGACTTGGTCTATTCCCAGTTTGGAACCCTTTATGACTTGATTCCTCAAGCTCCTCACCCAAGCACCGATCCCACCAAACCACCAGCAGAAGTACCTGTTGATGGGATTGTTGGTTCAATCCAGTCCCCGTCAGTAGTGAAACCTGCCAAGCAACCCCAAACTGCCACCCCTACTCCTTCAACTCCTAAGGTTTCCATTGAGGTCAATTCTATTCAAAGTACTCAAACCTCGGGTAATAAAAAGAAGGGTAAAAATAAGAATAAAAAACCCAGAAACCAACAGGAGACTCCAATACCAACCAACAGTGATAACGATAAAGGGAAAAGAAAGGAAAAATATCCCTGTCTGCTATGCAAAGGTGATCATTTCTCAAAGGAGTGTCCTCATCAGAACGAAATCTCCAAATTTCTGAAATCAAATCCCGCAACCGCAATACTCACAGACCCTTTTCCCTCTCAGCAACAATTGATAGACCGCATGTCTAATCAGGGTAACTCTAGCTCGTTAGAGGAAATTCGTATGATGTCCTCAGATACCATCAATCTGCAAACTCGAAGTCAGAATTATGACAAACCCGCAGATAAGAAAGAATATCATTCTTCTTCAGGGAAATCTCCCTCTACTAGTTCTCCCGAATCCTCGTCTACTGCCCCCTATCTATCGAGAAGCCTACTCTCGACATGATTTTGCGTCCACCTAAGAGTACTCTTTGGAAGACTGTATTTAACCCTAATGCCTGAGCTGCTCTATTTTATAATATAGTTGAATATCTCACTCAGGCACCTTTTGCAATGTCTACCTTAGAGGTACTCCAAAGTTGCCCTACACAGCGCAAAAACTTGTTGACAGCATTAGGATATTTAGACCCAGATAATTCTAACTTGATTCACTTCAATGTTGAGAACTATAAGTCTAGGTTACCTCATAAACTTGCTTTTTAGATCATTACAAAAGTAGTTGGAAATAAAGTTTTTTGAATGGTACCCGATGAAGGAGCTTCGAACTCGATTTTGTCTCTATCTTGTTGGAAGGCTCTCAGCTCTCCCGAGCTTGTAACATCACCTACGACCCTCAAGGCCTTTGACGGATGGGATTTCCAACCCCATGGTCTCATATCAGCTCTAGCGATCGAGCTGGGGGGCAAAACCGTTTCCATTCAAGTAGAAGTGGTAGATGCTCCCTTAGAATACAACCTCCTTCTAGGAAGAAATTGGTTCTATGCCATGACTGCTGTCGCCTCAACAGTATTCCGAACAGTCCAATTTCCACATCTAGGGAGAATTATCACCATTGACCAGCTTGATTTCTATACGCCGGATGTTACTACCTCCATGGCTAATAACATCCCCATGTTAGGCTAGTCCCCTCCTCCTTACCAGCCGATTGGGGTAGGCATGTTGAAGGACTCATCCCTTATGGGGATTTTTCCATCCACTCCTCCTAGCATGGATATCGTGATAGTCCATATGATCGCCTCATTTGATTATGAGCTTAAGGGTAAACAAGTTTTTGAGTCCACACGAAGTAATGTATGACACCATTCAAACATTTTTCGATGATCACACTGATGATCTTCATCTGGTGGCTTCAGATCCTTACCATTAACTGTACTGGTTAGAACCTTCTCTTCCTGTTCTATATTATCTCTCTAAGACTTTCTCTTCTGATGAGTCCATTATGGAGATCATGAATACAGATGAGTCCATTTGGGAGGATCACCATCATAGATCCATGTTCCTCCCCAACACCAGTTCGGTTAGCCATGATTATGCATCTTTGTTTCCTACTGATATTGTCAACGTAGCCCAAAGTCCTACATTGTTGCAAGATACATATTTTGAAGGAAACCTTTGCAACATTACTTAGACGAGTCTGATTGACATATCAGCCAAGCCTGATACTATCGAGCATGTTCATGTTGGGAAAAACTACTCGGCAAATGAATCTGAAGCATACAAGGCACTTTTCAAAGAATTCTGTGATATTTTTGCCTGGTCCTATGAAGAGATGCCAGGGATTGACCCATCCATTGTGGTCCATGAGATTAAAACCTATCCCACGGCTAAACCTATTAGGCAAAAACTAAGGCAATTCCATCCTCGGAAGGCCACAACTATTAAAGCTGAAATTGAGAAACTTCTCAAAGCTGGGTTTATTTATCCTGTACCCCTGACGGAATGGGTATCGAACATTGTCCCTGTCAATAAAAAGCAGGGAACCACTAGAGTCTGTATCGACTTTAGGGATTTGAATAAAGCTTGTCCTAAGGACAACTTTCCTACTCTGCATATTGATCAGATTATCGACAATTGTGCTGTAAGTGTCATATTTTCATTTATGGATGGCTTCTTTGGCTATAATCAGATTCAGATATTACCCTTTGATCAACATAAGATGACATTCATTTTCCCATGGGGAACCATTGCATATAAGAAGTTACCTTTTGGCTTGAAAAATGTTGGAGCCACGTTCCAGTGCGCAATGTCCTATGCGTTTCACGATATTAAACATATTGTTGAACCATACCGTTGACGACCTCCCTGCTCATTCACAATGACGAGAGGACCACCCTGGTCATCTTAGAGATATATTCCTGAGATGTCGTCAATATAATATACGACTCAATCCGCATAAATGTGTTTTTTGCGTTAAGACGGGACGTCTGCTAGGTTTTGTGGTATCCAAAGATGGCATTCGGATTGATCCTTTGAAAATTGCCACCATTTTAGCTCTACCAGCCCCAACTAATCTCCTGGAACTCCAAATTTTGCAAGGGAAGGCAAAATTTATCCATCGTTTTGTGTGCAATTTCGCAGAGAAAACACACGGTTATATGCGTCTCCTCAAGAAGAACACCCCGTTCTTCTGGGATGACCAATCCCAACGCGCCTTTGATAATCTTAAGCATGCTTTGACTCATTCACCCATGATACACCCCCCAGATTATTCAAAGGACTTTCTTCTGTATATTGTTGCCTCCGCTACTACCATCACTATGGTTTTAGTGCAAGAAAATCTCCAGGGTTAGGAGCACGTGATTTATTACGCCAGTAAGAATCTCATGGATTTCGAAACTCGCTATTCACGTGTGGAAAAGTTAGCATTGGCCACGGTCATTGCTGTACAAAAGTTTCATCACTACATTCTACTACACACTACTATCGTATTGGCATACCATAACCCTATGGATTACATCCTGACTCGTCAGGTGCTCGAGGGAAAGTACTCCTGTTGGATAGTTATACTTTAGGAGTTTGATTTGGAATTTGCCAAAGCCACATCAAAGAAATCCTTGGTCTTTGCCGAGCTTATATGTGATCTTCCCTATGCTTCGACGGAATCTAAGCCCAGTGATTCATTTCCAGATGAATTCTTGTTCCTGATTAGCACTACCGACCCTTGGTATGGAGATTTGCTTATTTATCTCCAAACACAATGATTTCAGCCGCATTTATCCCACGATGACCACTGCCGTATCCGTCACCACGCAAAATACTACCTCATTTTGAATGATACCTTGTATAGACGTGGGATTCACTCTATTATCCGGCGATGCCTCACCCATGAGGAGGCTGAACATGTGTTGAATGATTGCCACTCTGGAGCACGTGGTGGTCATTTATCTGGGATGGCTACAGCCCAGAAAATCCTTCGTGCTGGCTATTTCTAGCCTTCTGTCTTCAAAGACTATCATGAGGATGTTAAGAAATCCCACCTTGTCAACACTTTTATCCTAAAAAGCGCACCCATCATGCTCCACTACACCCCGTCATTGCCGTTGGCCCATTCGCCAAATGGGGGATTGACTTCATGCATTGTAAGCCTACCTCAGCTGGGGGGCATGGTTACATCATCGTAGCCGTTGATTATTTCACAAAATGGGCTGAGGCCATGCCTACATATGCAGAAGATGGTAATACTGCCGCTCTCTTCCTATTCAATCATATCATAGCTAGATTTGGAGTCCCGTAGTCCATCGTTACTGATCACGGATCCCATTTCCATTATTAAATGATGGAGGAACCGAGTGCCAAGCTAGGTTTTTTCCATGAAAACTCTACGCCATATTATCCATAAACTAATGGTTAGGTAGAGGCCATTAATAAAGTTTTAAAAACTATGCTTCGTCGGATGGTTGGAGATCATAAATCCAACTGGAACCACGCTCTTTTCTCCGCTCTTTGGGCTTATCGGACTTCAGTGAAAACAGCCACTGGTTTCACACCATTCCAGCTTGTCTATGGACTCGAAGCTGTCTTGTCGATTCAATGCCAGATTCCATCCTTACAACTTGCCGTCGAACTTCTCCCAGACACTTCCACAGAGGAAGAAAGATTTTTGTACTTGAATAACCTTGATGAGACTCAGAGAGATGCTGCCTTGGCTAATGAGGCACATAAGAAACACATCAAGGCGTGGTATGATAAATCCTTCCAACCTCATGCCTTTAATGAGGGTGACCTAGTCTTGTTTTATGATCAGAGATATGACAAACTAGGGAAGGGTAAGTTCGAGTCCATGTGGTATGGACCTTTCATCATTTATAAGGTTTTAGAGAAAGGATCCTACCAGCTCATTGATTATGAATCCCTTTGGGGCAACCTCGCAATTTGTTGTACCTGAAAAGGTACAACGCCTAGGTCTTTCTTGGGTAGTATCTTGTATATATGTATATTGCTTGGATTTTAGTGTGCTTTTAGCATTTTCAATATGGTTTTGAGTTTCATGTTCACGTCTGTTTATACCATGTTTTCGTCATGCAGATGGATTTCTATGGCTTCGTTGATGGTACTTGCTGACACACCTTGAATCTCGCCTCAGCTGCTTGGGTCCTTTATTCCCCGGCTGAAGATTTGGTCAGTTCAGGAGTGGTTTGTATATGTCCCGCTACTAATTACATCGTGGAGTATGAAGCAATCATAGGTCTCCTGACTGAAGCTTCCTCCCAATATGTTTGCAATCTGGTAGTCTTGATGGACTCGCAACTCGTGGGTTGCCATTTAAACCATATTTACACCATTAGAAACCCTGTGCTTCTCCGCCTCTTCTGAAGAGTACGTTTGCTGGAAATATCATTTGAAACCATCACTTATAGGCATATCCCTAGGAAACATAATGTAGTTGCTGACTCATTAGCTAATTACATCCTAGATTGGCATATTTCCCATTCATGACATTAAAATCAAACATGGTCCATTGTAAATAAATATTTAAAGACACATAAAACTCATATAAAACCCATTTACCATTTGAGACATATAAGCACTGGGTAAAGTCTGTATATATATATATATATATATATGAAAAAGTTTACAAAAAATAGGTCCCGAGACCTCATCTGAAGCACATAGGCTTTTCAGACAAAATCACTATACAAAATCCTGAAGCTGTTAGCTTTTAGTACATATCTCGCACACTAGTGATGCTCATGGTAGCACATCACTGCCTGAGCTACTCTACGCAGTAGCCTACTGAATCGATTCGGTACTCCCGTTGTAGGTCTCTGATACCTCATCAAGAGGTCATCAATGGAAGCATATGGGATATCCAAGGTCAACCTCTCCAGGTTTTCCTCTAACTCCCCAGTGATATCATCACCCTGTGGTACAAAGTGGGGCTCCAGCTCGCCTATCCAGTGGAGAAGATCCTCCGGGTTGCGCTGCTCCAACATTTGCATGAGAATATACAGGTCTCGTCACTTAACATAAAAAATATAAAACATTAAAAACATAAAAACATTTCATCCATTTTATGGTTTCTTGCTTCTTACCAATGTCGCTCCACTGTCCGCCGGGTGGGAGTGGCAGGTCAGGATCTCTGGTGAAGTCCTTACCTGCATAAGCATAATCCTCAACCATGAGGATCTAATCTCAGAGCCATCTGAAGAATGGGTCACCGAACTTCACCTTCCCTCTACCTGCTCCTGTACGAGCCATGATTTGGACCCACCTTAGCATACGGGGATCCCGCACTCTCAAACTTCTGAAGACCACCTGAGGTCTCATCTTTGGAACCCGCTCGAAGAAGAAGCAGGCTAAAATGGAACCAAAGCCAAACTGCTTTAGCTCTCCCTGTCGACACTTAGTCAGCTAATATTTGAATATCGGAAGCATGGCTTCCACCCAGTTGAATACCATGGGTGCCATGGCCTCTATGGAATATAACATGTGTGCCCTAGAAGCCTGGTGAACACCCTGACTCCCGGCCACCCTCTGCATAGTAAATAGGACGGTCCGTAGGGGTCCATCCATCACTGCTTTGATGGGGATTTTCTTCCGCGATGTCCTCATCATTGGAGCACAGTGACGATCTATAAGCTCTCGAGTGGTAATATCCCCTCCATGGGAACTTGTCAGTGAGATGGGGGAACCCCATCTCGAGAGACCAATCAAGAAGTAGATATCCTCTACCTCCACTGTCAGAATATGGGCCCCCACCTCGAAGTACTGCTGCTCTGGATTCCATATCCGTAGTATGTGCTCTAATAACCACTCGTGTGACACCATGCCTGGGGTCTGGAAGAACTTCAGGAGCCCATAGTCCCATAATGAGGCTATACAACCCGCATTTCTCTTAGCAAAAGCATCATCATTGTCATGTTGTCTTTCTTTCCATATCACCATGTTTTGAGCAACAAAAACCTGCCAAAAACAATCATAGCATGCATTAGAATCATTCCCCATCATTTAAAATCAAAATAATGGATTATATTGCTTGTTCTATTAGTTTGAAATCTCCACGGCCGGCACCGCCTGTGCACCGTTGGAGACAGGCGGTGGCACTGCCTGTCATCTATGTCTTAGGTGCAGTTCTTGGGAGGTACCGTGTATCCCGTAAGGGGTATGTGCAGTGCCCATGTTTATGGTTTTAGGGTTCGCCATACAGGCCCAAAACCCCATTAAAACTCAAAATAAATGCTATGAAAAGAAAGAGTTAGTTTTTAGCTATTACCTGCAACTGACGGTGCTCAAATTGGACGGTGGGAACTCCTACTATCAACTGGTGAAGATCTGGCTAAGAGAGTGCTCCAAATGCTCTCCACTATGGGTAAATAGTAAAATGATTTGATTTTTTACTATTTACATGACTTATATAGGAATTTTGGGTCTGATATACTATAGTTTTGATGTAAAATCATATTTGGGTCTGATATACTAGGGTACCTTGGGAATCATTGACATTAATGGTGATCTCCCTCGCACTTGTTAAGGGTTCACATCATTGATCAGTAATCAAGTGGTTTCTACCATGTTCGACTTCAGATCATTGTAATCACATGGATAGAATCATACCTTGTGGAAGACAAGACGAAGACCCTGGGTATTTGTTTAAAAGCGCTCATTGCTTTTCTCCCAGGTTGCGATGGAATTTTGTATATCTAGCATGGATCCACATTTGTATGGTCATGGCTATGCTCAAATTTGCATCTGCATGACATAGATCTACATTGTATATCTGGTAGCTATGTCCAAGTTTGAGTCCTCTATCACATGGATCTACGTTGTATTCTAGTAACCATGCTTGTTTATTCCTCCCATGGATCTGCCTTGTATTGGTATGTAGCCATGAGTTGGTTACTTGTGTCTATGAGTCAAAATATTGATGTACTACAGATGCCTACTTGACGACATGCTCTGATTGAGCTGACATTTTCACCTCGTAGTGACGACTTGTTCTCTCAAAGCTCTCATTTATCATATCCCTCTAAGACTCATGCTTTTGGGGGCATCCTGTTATACCAAAATCCTATCATCATCATGTGATAAGACCTTTGACATACCTGCTTGCCCTGAATCCCAGCACTTGGAGTGGAAACCCATGTTGTCTGTCAATCTTTCATGAAAATTCCCAGCACCGCGCTTTCCTTGTTAGCTAGGAGTAGTTCCTTGCTCACACCGCGCTTTCCTTGTTAGCTAGGAGCGGTTCCTTGCTCGCACCACCTTTCTGTTGTTTTCCATTAGCGGTGCCACCACCTATTGCCCTTGGTGCATAAGCGGTTCTTACTTGAACCACTCTGTCATAGGAGGAGAAATGCGGTACCCTGGTAAAATGGGAAAAAGAGAAGATTCTCGAGGCTTCTAGATCATGAGCCTCGTGGCCTCCCTTATCCCTATCATTATGGGTCAGTTGAGCTCGAGATCTCTCATCCTATGATCTTAGAGGCCACCTCATCCACAAATCTCTCAACCATCCCTATCCATTGACCACTTGGCCCAAGCCATTGGAGAGCATAGAGAGCAAAGTTGGAGCTTATGGGGATAAAAAAATTGGTTTCATGGAGATGCATGTTGACACTAAGGCTTAATTGGTTGTAAAATTCCCCATTTTAATCTTAATGCAAAGCTGATTTCCGTCCCACTTTACTGTTGTTGTTTGATTTCACATGTAAATGTTGTTGGATTCCTTAGTCACTGACATGGATTAATAGATTATGTTCTGGTAGCTTTGATGTGTTTGTGTGTTTAATCTGATTGCAGGTACACAGGTTTACTATCGAAGTAGGCATTCCAGGTATCTACGATATCTAGGGAGGGTCTTCATCCTTTGTCATTCATCTGTTCTGGATCTGAACCATTCAGACCAGAGGAATAGCTTATGTTCGCAGAAGGTGAAATATTCCTACTAACATGGTATGAAAAAAATGTTAAATAATGGAAAACAAGGTGTAACTCCACAGTTATAATCACTAAAATGTTCAAACATCTAAGGCTCTTCTTTCCACAGATTTCCAAAGGGTCCTTAATAATCCTTCCAAGGTATTTGAAGATATTCCAATAAGTCTTCCACTTGTTTGATATCTAGACAAGGCCATTCACTTAATTCCAGGAAGTGTTCCTTCTAGCATCAATCCTTACAGATGCCCATATGTCCAGAAGAATGAAATGGAGCACATGGTTGAAGTAGTGGTAGGAAAATCTACATTTCAATAAGTGGTAGATCGCATAGAGAACTAGAAAGCATTTCTCCAAATCTTGAATATTTCAAAATACATGATAAAACAACAAGAAGATTAACACCATCATCAAAGGAGTTTTGAAGAAACAAAACACAAACATGAACCTGAACAAATCATTGAAACAAGGAACAAACAGTTACAAAATCAAGCTATTACTGAGTACCTCTTCAAGTGGAAGAACTTACCAGAAGCAGATTTGACATGGGACAACGAATCCTTCATATAGATGCATCCATAACTGTCCAAGTGTTGAGGACGATGATTTTCTGAAGGGGAGGGGCATGTTAAGCCTTAAATGTTGGGAACATTTCCCCTATAGTGTGGTGCATTTCCCCCTATAATATTGTGGTGTATTACATGTTATTAATGTCATCTTGGGTCTATTAGTTGTTATTGTACACCTTTGTCTCCTATATATAGGAAGGATATATTTTCATTTTAGCCATTATTGTATCATGTCTTGTCTTATGTGTTGAGCATGGTTGTCATTGATGACAAGCCATTGAAAGAAAAGGAGTTATAAAGGTTGATGATATGGAAAGCAAGACATTGTAGTTTGGGAATTGGATCCCATTCACTGTTGGTCTGGGCTTTGGAGCACTATGTGGTCCAAATGACCCATTTTTTGGTCATTTGTGGATTGATGGGGTCATGGAACCTTTGGACATGGTTTGATGGTCATTGAGACCACACACTTGTTGATCGAGCCCACTTGTACTTGGTAAGAAAACCATGGAGATAATAAATGTGCATGCCTTTGGAGCCCTTAACATGGCATGTAGTCCTTGCATTTTGATGGATCTTTGCTTTGAAGCCCATGAGTATGTGAGGAAAACTATTGGTGACTTGTATAAGGACCTTGACACTGGACTTTGATGTGGAATGATAACACTTGTTGTATGAACCCCATGGATATTAGATGAAGCATAATCTTGATCATAGTTCACCTTGCTTCAAGAAATCCTACATGCTTGATGATGTTCTTGTAGCCCATGCTCATGTGGTATGTCTACCCTTCCTTTCGGGTTCATGGTACTCTTTTGAATAAGGAGAAAAAATTTCATAAAATTTTGGATAAGCTTGCAAGCAATGATGGAAATAATATTGAAAACTGAAATTAAGATTTAATGAAAGACAACCACAAAAAAAATCTTATGTGAGGTCACCTCCCTCAATTAAAATGGAATATAAAATAAA